>VANL01000844.1:0-22284 GCA_006352455.1 Brachionus sp. 'Tiscar'
TCATATTCTTTTATGGCTCAATCAAAAAATGCCTAATTTGGTTCGGGCTGATTGTCCTAATGGAAATGACGCTTTCTCTCAAAAACTTAAACAATTTGTTAAAAAGTATCCAATTCATTATTTATAACATAATTCAAAATATTGTTATAAACGAACGAGTAAGCTCGATCAAAATAGTGCCTTATAATGCTGATCTATTATTACTGTGGGATGGACACGTAAATGTACAATATGTAACTCAACGAGGAATTGAACAATACTTAGTTAAATATATTTCAAAGTAGAGCTAACATTTTCAACCGCCCAAAAGAATGAATCAACTGAGAATCAACGTTATTTTCAATGTCGAAGTGTAAGTTCTGTTGAGGCCTCAGCACTGGTAATGAGTCATCATTTTGTCAAATCAAATATTAGAGTTAGCTTCATCCCAACATCCTTTCCCGATAACCAATTTAAATTTATAAAACGAAAAGATGAGTTAATGCGTCTTGATCCTGGGAATGATGATATTTTTAAAGATTCAGCCTATGATTATAATATCAATAGACCTCAAAATTCGACTTTTGATTCAATGACACTTTTCGACTAATAAAAAAATATGATATTTATTTAAAAAATTCTAAAAAGAAATTTGATGACTGAAAAGAAAAGATGATGTCGAACGATTCTAAGATAATTCAATTAAACTTAAAGAAGCGTTTTAACAATCGTTTATATCCGAAAATTTCAACCAAATTAAAAAACTAGATGACAATTATTGTAACGAGATTTATTTTGACTCCGACGAATTGTTAACTGAAAACGAATTCAACCAACTTAGAACTTAGGCTTTTGCACCTGATATAGAAGTAGGAAATCTGTTAAATGTAGATTATGAAATCCCTTTTATAGTAAGAGACCAAGAACACAAATATACAACTTTAAACAAATGCCAAAAGAAAGTCGCTGATTTTGTTGCTCAGAGCTGCGAAAATCAAATGTTGGTTTTTATTTGGGGACCAGCTTGTACTGGAAAGTCATATTTGTTTAGCTATTTGTTTGATTTTTTGTATTTGAATTGTTTTTGCGTAGCAGTATTGGCTACTACTGGTCATGCATAAAAAATCGTATTGGGACAGACTGTTCATTATTTTTTTGACTTGGATACGATATTGGATATAAAGCTTGAAAAAGACAGTCAGAATTTGATTATGATGAATGACGTAGTTTTTGAACGTTTGAACGAGATATGTAATACAGTAATTAATTCAAACTCGAATACTTTTTTTGGTGGAAAAAGTTTGATTGTAGTGGGTGATTATTTCCAATTACCAGCAGTATCTAAGTCCAATTTTCCTGTTTAGCAACTTTATTTGTCCAAATTGTTTACAGAAAACTTTAGTCCGTTTATTCTAGAAACAAATATTAGACAACAGACTGATATTCCATTTCAGAATTTTTTAAATAATTGTCGGCTTGGAAATCTGAATGAGGATGATGTAAAATTTATCCAATCTAGAGTTTGCGGTGTTGGTCATGATTTAACTGAAGAATGTCAAGGTATTTCACGTTCAACAAATTTATGTAGTCTACACGTCCAGAGAAAGGAGACTATCAACTGTAAAAAATATGCCTAAAGTGAATTTTTAAAAAGATGTTAATTCAGTTCGATATGAGATTTCAGAATATTATCGGCAACAAATTGACAAGATTCAAGGTGCTTTAGAAAGAGTTTTAGAGCTTCATGAAGACACAAAACTAAAGATTAATAAAAACGTTGAAATCTCAAGCGGATTGGTGAACGGGGTAGTTGGAAAATATGTAACAAGGAGCGATAAAGTTTTAGTTTTCGAACTGGCGATAAACTCCTTTTACTTTTTCCGAAATTAAGACAAAAAATATTAATAAATCTTGATTCAATTCTATTCTATAGGATTAAATTTCCAGTTGTCGATGTAACCGCTCAAACTATCCATAAAGCCCAAAAATGACTCTTGATCGATGCCATGTTTCAATTGATCAAAATATTTTTTGTGACGGACAGGCTTACGTAGCGTTATCGAGAGTGAAAAAATCGACAGATTTAAATTTGTCACATTTCGATTAGAACTTTTTCAAAGCTGATCAGCGCGTTTTAAAATTATTGGAGTATATAATAAAATATAATACAATGAAAAACATAATATTTAATTAAAAGCAAAGTAGTGACAAATGATTCAAACAAAACTTTACAACCAATCATAAATAATAAAATTATAATTGATACGAATGGTATCAACTATTAAGGTTTGTTTAATTTCCTTTCCTAATTTTTGTTTTTTTAAAAATTTTAATTAAATTTATTAAAAAAAAAATAATCAAGATTTTTACTAAAAGCAAAGAATTAAGTTTAAGAAATTTTGAAACTTATGACCATCAGCTATCTTATGATATCAATTAACAAATTTTTTACTACGAATGATCTCTTGGTGGAGTCAATATTAGTTAGAATGAAAGTATTGAACAAAAAGCTTATAAGAGAATATTCACCTATTGAAACTTCTGCTGATGGAAATTGTCTTTATAATATGGTATTAATTTGTTTATTCGGCAACAGTGAAAATTCTACTTTTTTTGATTTTTTGACTACTTGCGTTTCGATCAAGTACAAACAATACTACATCGATATTTTAAAAAGAGAAATTTTATCGACGGATTGCGATTTAAATGGAAGAGACATCAACAATGAATGTGAAAGACGTTATAGACGAATTTTACTAAGTGCAAGGAAAAACGGTACTTGGGAAAATGAGTATCATATTTCAGCACTAAGTACAGCATTATGTAAATATATACATATATTCTGAAATGAAAAAAACTGTCTGTGCGGAAAATATCTACCAACTTTTAAATTTAGTTAGTGAAAGAACTTCAAACTTATGTAATGCCATTATTTACAGACCAATAACCTATTGTAGAGCAACAAAGTTTTTGTGTGGTTACTATCATAGAGTGAATCAAAAGCATAATAATATTGAGCACACTTCATAGCTGTTCTACCACATTCTAATTTTAGTATAGAATTTAAACCTAAAAATAACTTTCTTTTTCATTTTTTCTCTTTTTATGGAGTTAAGAAAAATCTAATTCAACTGATATTAGCTTCTTTTTACCACTAATTCAAGACATAAATTAATGTGCAGGGGAGGATTATAAGGAAGGGGGCGAAGCCCCCAGCCTTGTTATTTTAATATAATAAAATAATTTTATTATAGAATGAGAGAATATAGTAAAATAAAAAATTACAGGGAATATCTTGTAATGTAATTCTTATTCTAAATCACTTAAAAAAATTTGTGCAAATATACTTCAAAAAAAAGTTGCATGGATATTCACTTTTGTTTATTTTATTAAGCATCTGTTTATTTTAAATAAATTTTAGTTAAAAATTTTAAGCTATGCTAAACATAAAATTATTTTGGAAGACAATTATCTCGCGAAATCCTAAAAATTAGGTATTAGCAATATTGACTGTTTTCAGTTCAATTTTTAAAGCAAATCTGAAAGCAATATAACTGAATTTTAACTGTAATCACATAATCATAAAATTGCAATTGCATTTTTCCTAATATTATTTCATACTTAATGTGAAAGAATTACTTTTGTTGGCAGAATTTTAAATTCATAACTCGTCAGAACCTGCTATAACCTGCTATAACCTTCGATTATTCTGCAATTTTGATTCTTCACATCAGAATCAAAGAGTTAAGCTGATATTGTCATTATAAGTTATTTTAAACTCAAAATAAATCATTAATTTTTTGAAAATATAGTATATTTTCTAAATCACTCTATAAAACTAATCACTTAAAAAATTTTCCAAACATAATCTTTGATAGATTGAAAGATGAATTAATTTGAAAATTAATAACAGAAACTTTGTATATGCGATGTTATGCTTATTCTATATCACTTGAATTGGTTTTAGTTTAAAATCAGTGAAATTTTCATTTAAAATATTTTAAGCAAATCTCAAAGCGATATATGACTGATACCTGTAAAAAAAAAAATCATAATGTTATGCAGGCCAATCTTTAATTTTTTGAAAAAATTGAATTCTCTAAAATTAGATTAAATTATTATTAATTACTATTACGACATTCATCCTTAAAAAATAAGGTTTACAATTGTTAAAATTTCTATTTTATCCTCTTTTTTTGCAAATTCGCATTGTAATTTTTTCTTTTACATTTCAAAATGATTCTTTTCCTCACCCAAATAATTAGAAGACTTTTTTAACTTTTTTCTTAGATCAGTTATTTTTAAATTATTTTTCTCTATTTCTTTTAGCAACTTCGAAATGAAAAGTTTATTTCCAAAAAAACCTCTTTATTTTAGTAAATAATTTTTATTTTTACTAAATACTAGATTTTACTGTTTTTTCATCTTTTCCTTTAATTTGATCTTTATTCTCCTCCATTTTTCAAATGTTTTTTATAATTTCAATTTCCTTTGATTCATCTAATAAAAATGTATATTTTTCCTTTTGTTTTTCAATAATTTAAAACGTAATTTTTCAAATAATAATTGAAATATAATTCTTTTTTTATCGTTTCTTCTTAGAGTCTCACGTACAAACAGAAATGTCAGCATTAGCTTCTAGAAGCAAATTATTTATCTAATCATTTTTCTTTGAAATAGCATCATGTGGCGTATCTCCGTCAATTTCTTGAAGGCTAGTATGAGCACAACTTTCGAGCAATTTGTTGACAAAATCAACATGTTCTTTGTTTACGGCAATATGCGGAGGCATTTTATTTATTATTTTCATATTTATTTCTAGAATTAAATTCTAATTTGATTTTAATTCTTTGAATGAGATAATCACACTTTTTAACGTCTCAAATTCTATTTTCAAATCATAATCATCATAAATTTCCTCTATCTTACTTTTTCAAATTCTTTATTTATTTCAAATTCAATTGAAGCAGCTGACGTTTAGTAAACTTATACCATTTAAAAATATTTCTTGCCAAACTAAAAAAACTGGGCTTTATATCAAATAAAAAGCGATCTCGACAATACATATGGAAGAATCTTCCTGTATCATGGACTGAATTTTTTTCAAATAAAACTAACAGAAAAAAATTCGATCATGCGAATAGAAAGAAAATTAATCAATATAATCATGAGTATCCCAACTCTGTGCAAATATCTTCTCACATCACTTAATATTGAAACAAGAAGCCTGAGAACAATAAATGCGACTTTTACTTCGTCTCAACCAAAAAAAAATAAACTAAGAGTATCAAGATATTTCCAATACATTCAATATTAGCGAGATTTGGCAAAGAAAGTTGTAGAAATTAAAACAAACTCGCCCAAAAAAACATGTAACATTTTTATACTATTTCACTTTTATTAACATTTATATACCAACTCTTTATTTTTAGTTAATTTTCATAAAATAATTTTTAAATTAATTATTGTATCAAGACTAATTGTATAATATCAAATGCAGGGAGATTTATTTTTAACAGTGCACTGCTAAGTTGTGTGCAATGGCCATAGTTCTAAATTTATATATAAATATCCGTTATTAGTTAATTTAATGTTACATTTTTTAACAATTTCAATTTAATTAAAATTTTTATTCCAATTTTTTATTTTCAGTTATTTTTCATATGATGATATATATATGAATTATTGTATAAAGACTAATTGTATAATATGAAATGCAGGGCGCTTTATTTAACAGTTCATGTATATTCACTTTTTTTAAGCATTAGTTTATTATAAAAAAATTTTTGTTGTTCTGTTATTTCATAATAATTGTCGGAAAATTAATAACGTTATTGATTGGATTTTATCTGATTTTGTTCATTTTAAATATTACGGAATCTAAAAGACTAACTTACTTATCGTTCTAATCGATTTAATGTCCATCATATCATTTGAGGAAAGATAAACAACTTTTGATAGATGAAAAGCCATGTTAACATCTTCTAGATTTGATAATATTCTCGTTTATGTAAAATAAAAAACTTTTGATGGATGAATAGCCATTTTAACATCTTCTAGATTTTATAATATTTTCGTTTATAATTTGTTTCATAAAAGTGAAATTTTACAATAAATGAGCATCTTTAGAATGATTTCAATCAAATAGAAACCAAATATGGACAAATATACTTATTTAATTTAAACAGTCCGTATAGCAGAGTGTTCTGCGTGTTTCTCATGCAAGCAGAAAACCCGAACCTGCTATAACCTTCGATTATTCTGCAATTTTGATTCTTCACATCAAAATCAAAGAGTTTAACTGATATTGTCATTTTTATTGTCATAATTATTTTAAACTCAAAAAAAATCATTAAGAAGATAGACTTTTCTAAAAATGATATTTATTCTAAATCAGTCTATAAAATTAATCCCTAGGAAATTCATAATGTTATTCAGGCCAATCTTTAATTTTTAAAATAATTGAATTATTTAAAATTACATTAAATTATTATTAGCTTATTTTTTAATCCACCGGTAGATGTCAGAAACATTAAATCCTGGATTTGAGGAAAAATTAGAACCTGACCAGTTATGAATTTCAAATTCCGTTAAGTAATTAACATCTGCTTGATTAATTAATATTTTCGTTTATAATTTGTTTTTTGAAAGTGAATTTTATTATAAATTAACATCAAATTTAAAATGATTTTTAATTTAAGAAAATAATTTAATAAGCGATTCAAATTAAAAAAATCTAATTAATGATTTTAATATGATTTCTATAATTTATGAAGTTTATTCTGTTTAATAGAAAAAGAATACTTAAATAAACTTTGATAAAATTAGAGTTGTTCAAAATAATTTACATTAAATTTATTGAAAGATAAGATTGAAATTACTTGGAAAGATTTTTATAATTCCGATTTTGAATCTAAATTTTAAGTGATGATTTGTCCATCAATCATTCATTCTATTGCGACATTCATCCTTCAAAAATAAGATCATTTTCATTTTCCTTTTAAATATCACAGATAAGTAATTTGATGGAAATAAATACCCTGATCATTCGACAAGATTCAAACATTAGTAAAAAAAAAAAAAAAAAAAGAAAAGAAATTGGTCGATTTGAGCAAAATAACGAAACACTAAGTTATATAAAGAGGTAATATTCACCTCGAACATATATTAAAAAAATTTAAACGATAAGTAATAATATTAAAATTAATTTTAGAGAAGAGATTATGCTCTTTTCAATCGCACATTTACTGTTTAAAAAAGTTAAAACAATTTTATATGCCGACAGATAATAATTTTTAATGATAATAATAAGTTTTATGTATTTTTGAAATCAGTTTCAATTTTATTGATAATTCATTAAACGATAAAATGCGTACACCAAGATTGGTTTTAATATTCGAGCTTGCTTTAGTTTTTATTATCTTTTTCTTATTTAAATAATTACTTTTTGGAAATTTTAAATTAGTTTTGTATGTACACATATTGTAATCTCACCTTCAGAAAAAGTTAATCATTTGAACCAAAATTTATTTTTTAAATTTTTTTTAGTATTAGAAGGAAGTATATAATTGATTCAATTTCTAGAGAATTGATATAATACAATTTTTATAAAATAAAACGAGTAATTTTAGTTTTTAACATTTTTTATTCCCCACATCAATATTTTTTTGTAATATATTTAATCTTCAGCTGTAATATCTCTGAATAAGTAAGACATGCTTTCCTGATTATGTATTCTTCTTATAGCTTCAGATAAAAGTAAACTAATATCTACTGTTTTTATTTTGTGACATTGAATTTTTTGAACTTCGTGAGGTACCGTATTTGTTACCACAACTTCATCAATATTTGAACAATCAATTACTCTTGGTGCATCAGATGATAGCAAACCATGAGTTGCCATTACATATATTTTATATGCTCCTCGTTCTCTCAAAACATCAGCTGCTCTCGCGAAAGCTTCAACATCGTCAATCATATCTTCCTTTATTTTTTATTAATAATTTTCTAAAAACATTACATTAATAAATTAACTTACAACAATTATAGCTATTTTTCCGCTTACATCACCCACTACATCCATCGGTAGTTTTTCTTTTGGATTAATTCTTGGTGGAAAAGCTAAATTTGGTAACTGAAAAACAGATTTTCTTGACTCTAATGTAGCTTTTTTTATGAAAAATTTGTATATATGATAATTTAATCTTAAAAAAATACGTTTTAGTACTGTTGATGGAGGTGAGGTTCGACCATCTAATTCACCTTCTCTTTCTTTTTCAGACTCACCATGAATAACTGCAATTCCAAGCCTTAATCGCTCGGCAATAGCAGTAGCCCTTTTTGCTTGGCTTGGGTTTCTAGCTATGATTACCGAATTCCTATAATCTGGAATCTAAAGCAATATTTAAATTAATTTTATTAATTAAAATATAATTTAACTTTATGTTCAATATAATTGATTAAGAAAGGTGCAGCACGTAAATTATCAACTGGCATATCAAAAAATCCTTGTATTTCTTTTTGATGTAAATCCATTGTTATTAAATGAGTCATTCCTACAGTATAATTAAGTTTTATTAAGCATCATAATAATTAAATAATATAATATAATTACCAGCTTTTGTTAGCATTTTTGCAATTAATTTCGAAACGATGCATCCTCTTTTCTTCATTTTTGATTGTTTCGAATATGGTAAATATGGAATAACACATATGATATTGCGAGCACATGATGTCTTACAAGCGTAGCACATTATTAAAAGTTCCATTATATTGTCATTAGGTTCCCTTGATTAAAGAACATCAATTTCGCTAAAAAAATTTTTATTTTAATTAATACTTAGACCCAGTTTGTATGATAAAAACATCTTTTCCCCTAATTGAATCACCGATTTCAACTTTAGTTTCTGATTATAAAACAAATAATTAAAAAAATATACATATTTAGTTAATTTTACCTTCTGAACGTTTAAAAATTTTACAATCCCCTAATGGCTTTATCCGACTTATTTATAAAAGTTTAGAGGAATAGAATAGAAAAAAAATTTTACTTTGCAATAAGTTCAGCCAATTCAGGATGAGAGTTTCCGGCTAATAAAATCATTTCAGCTTTGGAATTCATATTTAAATACTCTTAAAAAATTCTTTAAAACAACAACTTTAATAAAATTAGCTTTTATTTTATGTTAAATTATTCTTCAATTATTTCAAAACTAAATTTTCTTTATATTAATTTTTCATTCACAACTATATGTAAAAAAAAATTTTTAGATTTTTAATGGTTGTATTGGAGCAAAAATCTTCGCCATGTTAAAAGTTTTGTATATGAGGTTGGGAGGAATTTATGTGTTGCATTTCAAATAAATGACAAAGCAACTGTCTTTTTAAATCAGAAATTCTTATATTTGTTTAAAAAGGCGCTTACTTTGAAATTTTGGGTAGTTGATTAAATTTTAGCAAATTTTAATGAATGGCGCAAAGTTTGAGTTCTCAAAAATAATATAAGTTGAATGATATTCTTAATAATAATTGAAAATAAATACAATTTAAAAAAAAATGGATCCGAATGCAAAATTGGAAAATTCTTCTTCTTTTCCTCTTAACCCTAAATTTGCTTCCTATTTGGATTATTTTGAAAGAAGAAAATAAGAACAAGTTTGTTTTAAATTTTAATGTAGCAAATGGTTGAAATACAGTAATCCAATCCATTAGTTTTATGTTTTATTTGATTTATCTGTGCCGAGGTAAAGCTCCTTCAGATTAAAAAAAAAAAATTAAATAAACTAAAAATAAAAATTAAAGTAAATATAATAAAAATGTAAAGAAAAAATATAAGAAAAATTAAAATAAGTTAAAATATAATAAAAAGAAATTTAAAAATTGATTAATTGTAAGAGGTGACATGTGAAAAGTATTTAAGTATTGAATGTTTTTTCCTTAATAAAAATAGATATTTAAATCAAACAAACTAAATGAGAAATTAACTTATCTTAAAATTTTATCAATAAATGCAATGTTCTTCATTTTAATATATTTTCTCACAAATTAAAAAAAAATTAAATTAAAAACCTGTTTCATTATCAAAATACATTTAAATACTATTTAATTGATATTTTATTCACAATTATAAACTTTTGAAACAAAATTTAAATGACTTTTTTTTTAATTTTAAACTTTTTATTGCTTTTGCTAAACAATTTAAAATTTTAAGTTTGTTGCTCATTCAAATTGTCAACCGAAATTGGTAGAAATATGGTACACCGATATGCGCAATATATCAAAAATGAATCCAATTTTCATTTCACTCTAATTGATTGCATTCTTTTGCCAATTAATTCGCTTATTTACATCCTGCATCCAAATAGCAAAATAGGCAAATTTATGAGTTTGCCTTGTGTGAAATTTATATCCCATTTTTCATCATATAAATGCTTCATTGGCATGGTAATTGCGTCTATTTTACGCTTTGCCAAAGAAGAAAAACAACTGGCACCTTTTTCTCTAAAATACCCAGACTATTTTTTAAACTTTACTGAATACACAGAAAAGATCGATCTTGTTAGCTTTGAAAAATAAATTTTTTGATTTTTTTTATGCAACCAATATTTATTTTGAGCTTTATTTGGAATGAATAAATAATAAAAATAAAAGCATTTCTTGAAAAAAAAAATTTTATAAAGACAAACTAAACGTCTACTTTTAAATACCATAAAAAATCTTCTTATAACAATAAATATAATTTCTTCAAAATATTTCTAAATTCAATTTTAAAGAGTCAGTAACATATTTAAAGAAAATACATTAAAAATTTAATTTTTAAAAAATGCTTTTTAATCAATAAGTCAATGAGAAATTGCAAAAAATTCCAAAAAATTAGTTTATACAATTGCAAGTATTTCATCTAAAGAGCATTTTTAAAAAATGTAATTTATTTATAATAATCTTTATTTTATCTTAGATTCATCATTTAAAAATATAGAAAATAATTCATAATTTTAAATTAACTTTATTTTTATTTTTCGTTTTTTGATTAAGGGAATATGGAGATGAATTTAGTAGCATGCGAAATCATCAAGCAAACAGTTTTTCCTATAGAAAGTTTTCCAATGCAAAATTTAGATATTTAAGGAAAAATTTTAGTGATAATGAAGATGACGAACTCGAAGAAGATTTTAATTCATTTGAAAATGATATTTATTGCTGCGATTGTTTATTTTGTAAATGCCCTTGGATAATTTTGCCAAATACTTGGTGTGTTAAAGACGTTTGTGGAATTGTTTGTGCATTTGTGACATGGTTTTTGGTATTTTTCGCTGAATTTGTAGTGATTTTTGTTTTTATTTTACCAAAACCTTTTACAATAGGGGCTTTTATTAATACAATCATTTTTAATATTTTAGCCTTATTGGCTCTTACTTCCCATTCTTTTGCCATGCTATCTGATCCAGGAGCAGTTCCATTGGGAAATGCAACACCTGAGAATATTGATAGTTTATCGTTAGTTTCAGGTCAAATAATATATCGATGTCCACGATGCATTAGCATTAAACCCTTACGAGCTCATCATTGCTCTGTATGTAATCGTTGTATCAAAAAAATGGATCATCATTGTCCATGGTAATTTTATAGAAATTTCTAAGATATTGTTTTAAACTTATTGGTATTTATAATATGAAGGATTAACAATTGTGTTGGTGAAGCGAATCAAAAATTTTTTGTATTATTTACTGTATTTTAACTTCTTTTTTTTTTTTAAATTTTTATTTAATATTTTTTTTCCTTAAGTTTTATATATTTTTGATTTCAAGTCACGCAATTTTATTGATAATTACTCATACGATAGAATGCATAGACCAAGATTGGCTTCAATGTTCAAGCTTTTCTCCAGCAGTTACATTAGTTTTGATTATCTTTTTGGGATTTGAATCATTACTTTTTGGAATATTTACGTTAGTTATGTTTTGTACACAAATTTCTGCAATATTATCAGATGAAACACAAATTGAAACTTTAAAAAATGAGGAACCAAAATGGTTAAAAAAGAACAAATTAACAAGCCTAAAAAGCGTTTTTGGGAGCGAGTTCAGTATTTACTGGTTTTGTCCTTTTACAAAGCCAAATTCTAAATATTTCTTGTCAAATTCAAATAAACTAATGGACGTTTAAATAATTTTTATATTTTTAAAAAATTTTATAACATTGATTTTTAATTGATGATTAATAATATTTTTAATCATTTGAATAAATTTATAAAAAGCCGATCATTTTTCGGACATTAAAATTTGAAAAAATCGGTTAAAAGTAAAATTTTCTGATTAAATCTAATTATACAAAGTCTGTATAGATGAAGTAAGTTAATTTAAAGAACTAAGTAAAATGGTTGAATTAAAATTAAGGCATTGTAATATATCTTGAATCAATATATAAAAAATTGTAATTCAGATACCCATAAGCTATGAAAAAGATAATTAAATATAAACAAAACAGTTAATTATTTTAATGCCGTTTAAAATTTAAAATTTTATTTTTAACGGTCAACTAAGTGAGATAATAATGTTTAAGGAATTAAAATTCAATATATATTTTTTTAAAATCGAATATGAAAGTTGGACCTGATCAGATTAACAATTTTCACATATGTTATTAAGATAAAACCTGCGACTTAAATAAAAAAAATATGGTCTTGCATATGTAATATATACATAATTTGTGACTAACCAGTGAGCTTTTAATTAGAATTTGTGAAATTCAGTACAATATTACAGAACAATAAGTAAAAAAGTCTTATAATTATTTTAAAAATAATTATAACTTAATCTTTATTTGTTTAATATTAGTTTTTCGCAAAAAAACCCTAGCAAATAAAAAATAAACATTATGATTACACATTAAAAATAAATCAGGTATATTTTTAATTAGCATTGCTGACCATTCGAATTTTTTTGCTTTTTATATTCCTTTAATTTTAGATCTTTTTTATTGATCTTATTATTATAATATACTTGCTGAATAATGCGCAATACTTCAAGAATTAATTAAAATTTTTACAAAATATGCAGGAGATTCTAACAAAATCAAATAATTTTCATTAGTTATGATTTTTTTATAATTTTTTTGATTTTTATTTTGTTTTTTAGTTCAATACATCATTTTTTCATTTAGTTCAAAAACGTCTCTAACGATGAAAAAAGAAAAGTCATAATTATTCGAGTTTAATTTAAATTGGAAGCAAAAGCTACCTTTTAAAATTTTGCTGGGACCACTCAAATAAAAATTGGATGATAATTTTTATCCAAAAATAGATATTATAAATAGCTGGCTTTATAAATCAATATTTTATGCATAAATTAGATTATCAATCTTTAGGGGAATAAAAAGGCTTTAATAAAGAAGTTCTGCAAAGGAAGTATACAAATGAAACAAATTTTAATTTTCTTAATAATTTTTTTCTCATTTTAAGATTTATCAGCAGTTTTCATTCTATTTATAATTATTAATTAATTATTCACCATTTCTTTAATACATTTAAATATAATGATCAATTGAAAAAAGAGTTTGGATCAAACGAGTTTTGATATTTATGATAATTTATGTCAATTATAGTAATTTTATTTAGAAAACTTAAAAAAAGAAGCAATCAATAATTGAGCCTAGTTACTAATACCAATCTTTTATAATTTTTTGTTACTGTTAAGTTCAATTTTTACAACTTTACAAAATTTATGTTATTAATTTATCTTATTATCCTAATTCCCAAATTAAAAATTTTTTTCAATAAAAAAAGGCATTAAGAGTCAATTATAAATTTTTTTGTGATTAATACTTTCCAATAACAGATTTAAAAATTCCTTTTTAAAGAATAAAGTATATAATTGTGATAAATTTTAATCAATTATCTCTTTTTTATCACTTTTTCTTAATATTAATATTTAATATTTATTATTGAAAAATTAACCAAAAAAATTTATTTTCGTTTTTTGTGAAATAATTCTACAAAATTAAATTTAAGTAATTATATAATTAAGATATTATAAAAAGGGATGTTTTATTTTAGTATTTTAAAAACAATTTCCAAAATTTTTTTTGACGAAATTAATTCAATAAAGTATCGGAAAATTAATTTGGTTTAGAATTCATATTTTGGATAAAACTTTTTTATTTAACTAATTCAAAGTATCAATCTTATGTCCCATTTTTTCAGAAGTACCTTAAAATATGACAGTTAAATAAAGCATGAACGACTATTTTTTAAAAAAAATTAAGAGCCCAATTTTATATTTTAGAAAATTTTATAAATTCCATGTATAATCGAATTAAAATAAATAAGGAATATTACTATACACAAGATGGTTTTAAATACGGAATGGACGCAGTTAGAAATAATAGAAATACTAAACGAATTACCATCCCAAAATTTAGATGATGGTTCAAATTCATCAGGAAATGGTGGATTTGGTTTCGGAATTACAGGAAATAAAAGTACTGGAGTGGTTGTTAAAGTAATTACTCAAGGAGGAAGCGCTTCTAAGGTTTTATTTTATATATTTTTTATACAGTTTTATATTTTAATTAATTATTTTTGATAAATTCATTAAAATTAATTAATCATCAAAATTTAATAGGCTTATCTTTTTTAAGGATGGAAGATTAAAAATTAATGATCAGATATTTCAAATAGGAAGTATCAATGTTCGTGGAATGAATTCAGAACAGGTTGCTGCTGTTCTTAGACAATCGGCTTTTCATGGTCAATTTGTAAAATTTTTAGTTGCCAGACCTATACATAATTCAGTCGATGATTTCGAAACTATAGTTTCAAATGAACCTATTGATTTGAATCAAGAAAAATCAAACAATGATATTTTGAATATTGATCTTAAGTTATCAAAAGGAAAACGCTTTTACATTAAAACGAGCTCTATAATAGATAAAAGAATTAACTTCACGATTTTAAATTCATTTGATTATCAAGAGGAATCAAATGAAAAATTAGATTCAATAAGTTTTAGTAAAGAACCCCATCAAGAATTACAGTTAAAAAATATGTGTAATATTGGAGAAAAAAAAATAAATTCAAAAAGTTTTGCAGAGATATTAGAAGAAAATGATTATATTATAGAATTTCCAAAAGAGTATGAATTTGACGAAACGAAAAATTTATTTTCAAATATTAAAAAAATATTAAATCATAATGGATTATCAATTGGTAAGATCAACGAATATTTTTTTATTGAATCTTTAGAAACACTTGGACTTGAATTCCAAGTGTGTGAAATTTATGATCAATTATTAGAAATTAACAAAAAAAATATTCACGAATTCGAATTCAGCAATAATGCTCTTGATGAAGATGATAAGATTTCTTTAAAATTTTCAAAAAATTTTCAGTTAAAAGTCCAAATATTACAAGAAAAATGGTATAATTATCTAACAAATGAGCAAAATGATTTTCAAAATTATTTAGACCTCCAAAAATATAATTTAGAAATTATTGTAAGTCGTATCGATAAAACAAAATCAAATAATTTGGGCATTACTCTAGAGGGTACAGTTGATTTAGACGATAACGGAAATGAAAAGTTTCCTCATCATTATATACGCTCTATTTTGACGAATGGTCCAGTAAACAATTCAAAGGATTCGAAATTTCAAGAAGGTGACGAATTATTAGAAATCGATTCTATTAAATTATACGCCGTTAACTATGTTGAACTTCTCCAGCATCTTAAGTCCTTAAAAAACAAATCAATGATTTTAGTATGTGCAAGAAAGATAAGAAAGATTTCGAACGAAATTTTAGGTTCTATTAAAGGAGAAAACAAAGACGAAGAACCAAAAAAAAGTGCTTTCCAAATTCGAGAAAATTCCGAAACCAGATATTTAAACGAAATCAAACAAGAGATAGGAACAACAAAAAAAAATTTAAGAAAGCATTCTTTATATCCGAACAGACTTTATTTTCGTTCAAGGTCTCTTGAATTAACCGGTCCCAAATTATGGGATAGTAAAACTTTTTTTATTGATTTGCTAAAAGGAGAGAATGGATTAGGATTTTCTCTTATTGATTATCAAAATGATCCCTATAATCCATTATCAAAAACAATCATAGCTATTCGCGCTTTAGTTCCTGGAGGGGTTGCTCATTTAGATGGAAGAATTATACCTGGACAAAGATTAGTTAGCATTAATGATTACATATTTGACAATGACCTGTTTCTGAAAAATAAAGAAAACAAGATTACATCATCATTTTTAATCGAAAAAAAAAGTTCTTTTCCTACTAATTTTTACAAAATTTTCAATTTTGATCTTTTGGATTTCGCATTAAATATATTGAAAAGTATTCCTATTGGAAAAGAAGTTCGTTTGGGAGTCCAAAACCCCTTGCCTTATCCTGATGCAGATATTCAAAGTGTGCTAAGTCAGGATGAAAACATCAATTTAATAAATACAATGCACCATTCTGATTATAACAAACGTAGCATAAACGAAATTGAAAAAACCAAAAACCAAAATCGCTTCGAAGATTTATTTTTAAAAACTGATTTTTACTTAAATTTCAATAAAAATTACGATTTTAATAATCGAAAAAAGGAATTGTATAAAAGTGAAGCTAATTTTACTCATTTTACAAAAAATTATGAACTTGGCAAAAAATTCAAAAATAAAATTGAATACGGCTCATTAGCTACATCTGCTCCAGCTATTTTGTCTTATGGAAAATGTGAAAATGATAAATATTTTAAATTTTACTCGTCAATACCTCAATTAAAACTTAAAACACTCAATTTTCTTAAATTTAAGTTTAAATCAAATCCAGATTTAAAATTAAAATCTTACCCAAGCTTTCTTAATATTGAATGTAGCAATTCATTTGATTCTGAATTTATTGAATCAAATTATAAAAAAAGGTCAAAAAGTGAACACTTTATAAAAGATCGCTCAGTTTCAGTTTCTTTTCCTTTGAATGTAAGTTTAACCGAAAACCATGATTGTCAAAATCAAGAAAATTTATTTCGAAAAACAGCTTATTCACTAAAGTTTCTAAAAAGTCTTTTACTTGAAGACCAACCAAATGTTACCGAAGATTTTGATAGTGAAAGTTATCATAAATTATTAAATGAAAATCAATTTCATCAAGCTTTTATTAAAAATGTAAGTAATTTATAAAATTTAATGTAATAAATAAATAAATGAATAAAATTCTGGGAAAATTTAAAAAATTATTTATATCATTTTCCAGATTCTTCTAATTGTATATTTAAACTTTAAAAATCTTTTAAACAATTTTTTTATAGATAAATAAAAATACAAAGAACCTTGGTAAAACTAACGAAAAAGAAAATCCTAATATTGATGTAGAAATAATTGAAACCGAAGAAATTTTGAAAAACATGATATCTTACGAAAGAAATAATAAAAAGGTTTTTACTGAGCTGGATGGTGACATTATTGATTTTAAATCTGATAATTTTCAATTTAATAACTTTGTAAACGAGAATATTTTTGTTGCCTTAGAAAAGATTACTTTTGATATGGCATTTCATTCGTGGCCTAAAATTACAGTTAAACCAGTTAATAAAAATCTATCTGAATTAAAAAAACAGCTTAATCGAAGAAATGAAATCAAAAGAAATTCGATTAAAAGAAAAAAAACCTTTGATGAACAAATAGTTGTTATTAACCAAAGTCGCTCTCCAAGTGGTGCTCGATTTATTAGAAATTTTCCTTATCATTCTAGAAGCAAATCTCAAGGGAGTTATCCTAAATCAATTAATTTATTATTAGAAAAAGATTCTATGTCACAAATAAGATCGAAATATATGAACAGTATTAAAATAATTAACATACTTGGTAAAGAGATTGTTAGATTACCATGGTATCTAGAAAAAGAAATTCGAATCAAAAAAGATTTTTACCCTCTAGGAATAATAAGTGTAGATTGTTCAATTGATGAAGGAATAAATGGCTGCGTAATACAGAAAATTGAATCAAATTCAGCATGTGCAAAAGATGGACGGCTCAAAATAGGCGATTTTCTCTTATCAGTTAATAATGAACAAATGAGGATTTGTACTAATTCTAATGCTCGTGCAATTCTAAATAGGGCTTCTCTTACAAGCAAAGATGTCGTGTAATATTTTAAAATTCTTTTAAATTTTAAATATTTAAAATTTTAGAATCATTTACATTCGACTTGAGGATGCACTAAAATTTAAATCAAAAATAAAAATATCAGAAAAAAATACCATCTCAACATGGTCATCAAATTTTATTAACTCAAACAAAGTTCGGTCTTCTTCTTCAAATTCAAAGTCTCTATCAACCAGCTTGCATCTATCGAATTCCAGTATTTCAGGTTCATTATGGACTTCAAAATCTATTTCACTTGAATCCGTGTTTTCGTTTCCTAAATATCATAACGGTAGGAAAAAAATTTAATTTGTCAAACTAATAATTTTTTTTTAATATAGATCCCAAAACCACAGATCTTCAGTTAAAAAAGTAAATTATTTATTAATAGATTGATTGAAGTAAAATTTGGTACAAATAGTAAAAATATGAAAAATTTTATTTAATTCTCTAATCTAAGATAAAAATTAGTAATGCCAAGTACAAAAAAATTTAATTACATCAAATATTCTAGTTTCCTCATCTTCTCATTTAAAGCTTAATTAAATGCTATAATTTTTTAGATTTTGCGTAATATTTGTGAAGATTAGATTATTTTTGCTGTGCATGATTACTTTAGAGTTTTAGACTAATTAAATAAGAATTATGATTAAGTCTTGCTAATATGTACCAAATTTGATAAAACTTTAAAATGAATTTCAGCTTCACTTGAATTAATTAATATTTCATCAAAAAAATAAATGCCTTTTAATGAAGTTTTACCTAAAGGGCTAAAAGAAAAATAAAATTCGATAAATCTATGAAAAAATTTGGTGAAGAAGTTATAAGTGAAACATTGAATTATATGTCATCAAACGAATTTGATATAGTAAAAGATTTGAAGAATGATCTAAATGAAAAAATGGAAACAACTATTATCTCACAATTAGGAGATAAGAAATCAAATGAGATAAATCAGTCTGATTTATTTGAACAGTCCGATATAAGTAAAACTTTATGGGGTTCTGAGAGAGTTGTCATTATAGAACGCGAAGAAAATCAAAGCCTTGGAATCAGTATTGTTGGAGGGAAATTAGATATTTCAACCCAAAAAGGAACAAATTTACAGCACAATTTTATCACTGGTATATTTGTTAAGCACGTGCAAGAAATAAGTCCAGCAGGAAAAAATGGGATGATAAAAACAGGGGATAGAATATTGGCTGTAAATGAAGTTGATCTTACGCAAGCTTCCCATGATCAAGCAGTAGCTGTGATTAAAAATTCGAAATCACCGGTTAAGTTTTTGATACAAAGTCTCATTCATAATGATCCACAAATCGAGTCAGTTGACAAGAGTTTCTTGAAAAATTCAAAAGAAAATCATCAAAATAATGATTCCGATAAATATGACTCGAATCAAATTGAAAATAAATACAATTACTCATTAGAATATATTAAAGAAAAGTATAATTACTTATTAGAATCAAATAATAATCATTTAGAAAAAGGTGAATTATTTATTTTTCATATTAAAAAAAATCATCCAAATGAAAATCTTGGAGTAAGCTTATCAGGAAATATTAATTTAAATAAAACCAGTGTGTTTGTATGCGGAATCAGCTCAAATTCAATAGCACAAAAAAGTGGTTTAAAAATTGGTGATCAAATTCTTGAAATAAATGGTCATTTGATATATGGAAGAGCACATTCCAATGCAGCTCCATTGATAAAAAATATTAAAAGTTTAGAAATATTTTTGGTCATTTATAGAAATCCAGAAAATTTGAAACAAATGTTCAGCCCACCAATTAAAAATCTAAATTGCATAAAATCAAATAGTAATAAGAGTTTTATTGATCAGTTACCCATATCAGAGATTTTAAAATTAGAATCTTTCTCGAATTCAGAAAGTTATAGATCAAGTATCAGTGCAGAAAATTCTGAATCATTGTTTTCTTCTTCATCTCAGATTAATTACACGGATAAAAATAACTATAAATCAGATTTAAATGAAGATGTTCAAAAAATAAGAGAATCAAATGAAAAAAGCTTTGGTATAGTCATAAGTGAAAAAAAAAGGCGAACAATAATTCCAGAAATGAACAAAAGTAGAAGTGGGGCATTTCAAGTATTATTTTTAAATAAAAAAATTTTAATCGATTTCAAGAAAAATTTTTAGGACAGAAGATTGGAAATTGAGAATGAGATTTTATCAGTTAACTTAAAAGTAGATACAATTAATTATGATTATCTTAAGAACTATTTACTGTCAAGTAATGAATCAGTAGAATTAGAAACTTTGAAAAAAAATACACCGAAAAATCTTCAATGCGAACCAAAAATGATAGAATCAACCAATTTTATACAAAATGAAACTTTAAGTCAATTGAATAATGATAATCCCAAAACCAATGTCATAATAGCTGGTCAAGAAACATGGATTGAGATCGATCGAAAAAAAAACGGCCTTGGTTTATCTATAGTTGGTGGATGTGACACGCAAATACAGGGAATTATAATACACGATATTTATAAAAATGGGGCAGCTTTTAATGATAAAAGACTTATAATAGGGGATCAAATACTTAAAGTTAACAACATTGATTTAATGCCACTAACACATGATAAGGCTTTAAATGCTTTGCGTCAATCTTCTGAAAGTGTAAAATTGCTAATTCATCGTAGTTCTTCACAAAATCAAAAAATTTTACAACAAAAATATAAAAAAAAATATTATACTTCAAACAATAACTATAATGAAAAATTAATGGATATAAAAAATATTGAACTTAATAAAAAATTTGGAAAGGGTCTTGGATTTAGCATAATTGGTCAAAAAGACGGAACAGGAGTATTTATTTCTCACATAGTATGTATAAATACTAATATAAATTTAAAATAAACATTTTGACAATAAGATTGATGGCGGATGTGCTCATCGAGATGGACGGCTTACAATTGGAGATTTGATTCTAGAGGTAAATAATCAAAATATTCAAAATTCAGCATATAATGATGTTGCATTTCTTTTAAAAACATTGCCTCAAGGAAGAGTTAATCTAAAAATTGGACGATTTAAAACAACAAATAACAGACCGAATGACAATCTAAATACAAGTCCTAATGAATCGATAAAATATTTAAGAAAAAATTCCAAATCTATTTTAAATAATTAAGAAAATTATTAAAGTTCTATAAATGAAATTGATAAATGGACATTTAAACTTGTAAAAAAAAGTTCTACTATGCACAATTTTAATATTTAAATTATTAGACATTAGTTATTCGATTAAATTAGGAATTTCTTATCTTAATTTAAAACTTATTAATTTTTTATCTTTTCTAATAAAATAATTTTTATCTTAATATTTATTTGAAATTTGTTTTTTTTAGAAAATGTTTTAGTTTGAAATTTTTCATTGATAAGTTATTTAAAAAATTGGCAAGATTCTTTTTTATTTAACATTTTTATTAAAACTTACTAGTAACCCCCATACTAGTAAAAAAATGCCTTAAATTCGATTTATTTAAAAAAAACAACTCAGTTGTTTTGATCTCTTATCACTTATGAAAATTGAAGTATTTCACTTAATTATATTTTGGAGATTTTGCTAATATATTTTGATTCTATTATAATAAAATGTTTTGAAAATTTAAAAAATTTAAATTCAATATTTAAATTATTTTGTTCGATTTAGTTATTAGCACAATTTCTATAAAGATAAAATATTAATAAAGATTCATAATAAAGATATTAATAAAGATTTTTCAATTTCAAGACCTTAAGACACTGGACCATCGACACATGCAGAACCCTCTATTTTGCTTTCGACTACAGTAAAAAAATTTCTACTACATATACTTCTCTCAGTTTCTTCTAATATCCTTATCTGTAATATTGCTTGTACAGCACAATAACCTACCTCCTTGCCTCTACAAGCTTGCTTTTTTATTATTATTTAAAAAAAATGCCAAATAGGAGAAAAATTTATATAGTGAAAAATTCTATAGAGAAAAATTTTAATAAAAGAGCCTTTTATTTTTATCGATTTAAGGTTTTGTCAAGCCATCCCACCTGACTTGAACAAATCTTGCTTTCCAAACGATTCTCTCCATTTACAGTATGTCACAAAAAGTTAGAATCAAACTGAAAAAAATAAAAATATTGTTTTTTTGCAATTAAAAAAATAG
>VANL01000845.1:0-22242 GCA_006352455.1 Brachionus sp. 'Tiscar'
TCAATAGGTTGTAGATATTTTTTCAAAACATTTAAATTGGTCTTGAGATCTGACACGAAATTGGTGGTTTCGACCATCACTTGACCACCTGCCTTCTGGTTTAAAATTAAAAGCTTGCCCTTGGAAACACTCATTGGTTTAATTTGATACTCAGACTGGATTAGTGACAGATTAAAAGTCCATGAATCAATTGTTTGAAAACTGGGTAGTTGATCTATTTGACTCAAATAATCTGAACAAGAGACAGTTTGACCACAACTGCTGAACTCAATTAGCTGTTAAAGATAAAATTATTTATTTTAAAATTAATTTTGAAAAAAAATTATTTACTTTAATATCAACAGGTCCCGGTTTAATTACTTGAATTTTGAATCCAGTTAATTGTTTATTTATGAGAAATTCTGAGCTCATAAGCAAATAACTTAAAGATTGATCTATTAATGCTGTCTCTTTAGATTTTGGATGATCAAAATCTAAGAAAAAAAATATTTTTAATTGATTTTATTTTTTTTTTCTGTTAAATTACTAGATTTAAATTTTGTGAATGTACCGTCCCCATAATTGATTGTTCCTAGTTCAGAATCCGCAAGGACTCTCAATGAACATTGAATGGTTAGATTAAACGGTCTTATGGTATTATAACAGACCAGATCTGTGCTTAAACCAGCACAAATACTCAATAAAGAATAAATTAAAGCTTTGGTAAATTTTGGCATTAAAAATGAATGGAAACAATTGTTAATTTTGCGATTTTTTTATACCATATTTTTCAATTAATAATTAAAATTTTGCAGTTCATTGTTTTTCTATTTTTATTTGTATTTTTTTAATATTTAATTATATTTAATATATTTGTAAATTCTTAACACATGACAGATGCTGGTTTTGCTTATGTAATTTAGAAAAAAAAACTAAAAGCAAACAAGATGTTCTAAAAGTGCTAGAATCAAACAAAAATATTCGTAAAAAATTTTAAATTTTTTTAATGATGCTTTTTTATCATTTTCTTAAAATTCATATTTTTCAATTGAAATTTTTAAATTCATTTAATTTTTTAATTGAAAAAAAAAAATTAAAATATGTTTTTATAAAATATAAATTTTGCGACGGTTTATCTAAAAACTGATGTAATTTAGAAAAAAAAATCAAATGTATTTTAAGAACAACGCATTTTAATAAAGCACTGTTTTTCTTAAGAAATTTTCGCTTCTTAGCACTTTGATGCGAAAAATTTACATCTAAAAGCTGTGAAAAATATAGAAAATCTTATAAAATATTAAAGAATTGTTTATTTTAATTCTCAAATTTGTTTTAAGAGGTGTGTAATATATTAACAATACTAGATTTGAATGTAATTTATTAAATCAGAATCTTAATTTATATAATTCTAAATTTAAAAATAGCTATGTATAAGGTATTGTGAAATTCAAATACAAATCGAAAAAAAATTCTTCCTTTTTTGATAAATTAAAATTAATTTAATAAAATATATTTAAAAAAATATTGCAAAAAAAGTGAATCAATTTAAATTCCATTGATGTTCTATTATTTGTCTTTTTTTTAATTGAGAAAAATTATATTAAGTAAAAAAAAGATCAACTAATCAAGTTTCACTTTGAAGAATTTTTTTTCGATTTGTATTTGAATTTCACAAACTTTGAAATTTCTCAAAAAGGAAGACTGTTTTGGACCATGTTTTCATCATCTTCTTCTTCTATGTTTGAATTAAAATCACTGTTTACAACTTCAACTTCAACGTCAAGTAACTCATAAATTGTTGAATATTTTTATTTCAATTTCAAGGTTAAAGGTTAGCTTCTAGGTTACCTTCTAAAAGTTTTAATGTGTGCTTAACCACATATCTTTCAAATAGTCATCAATTTTTTTTTATGTTCTTGATCTCAACTTTTTTATGTCCAATTCACTTGCTATTTTAAAAATCGTTAAATATTTTCCTTTTTTTGACTTGATTTAATTAAAAAAAAAACTTGAGTATATTTTCGTAGTGACTTTTTGGTTTACTAACGGGTGTTGAATAAAAAATGGCACAAAATTAATTTTATCATAAAAATTTTTTTATTTAGCAAAGACTTTAAATTTTTTTTTCAAATTATAACTGAACCCTTCTATTTTGCAAAATTAATATCAGTTAAGGTATTGAACTCTATGACGAAGTATGATATCGAGCCTAGAGCGAACAGTCTTGGCAACCTTTGGTTCCATATTGCTCAGGTAAGATCGAATTTTGTTTTCAAGCTTCTTAAGATTTTTGGCCTTCCAATCAACCTCATAAACTTAAGCTTTCAAATTTCCCCAAAAATCTTTGTTCGTTTGCTGGATTCACTTTTTTGGCAACATACTTTATATTTTTATCTATCATATAATTCTGTACCATATTTGCACAATGAGATGATGCTAAGTCGGGCCAAAATACATAATTGCCATCCTGATAATATTCTTTAATAATTGCTTCAAGTCGTTTCTTAATACACTATCCAAGGTAGACATGTTTATTGATCGCTAAACCATTAGGTAAAAAATATGGTTCGCTTATACTGCGTTGTGAAATAGCCAGCCAGACCATTAATTTTTCTTCAAATTTCTTAACACTTTCTTTACACTCTCCGGCGTTTTTTTAACGTTACTGCTATAAGAAATATTATTTCCTGGCCAAAAGGTATTGCCCAGAGTGAAATATGATTCATCATCAATAATAAATTCATATCTGATATATTTTAAAGTATTTTGGCCTGGCTGCCTTATCCAGGTTAGCATTTAAATGGGGTCTCTTATGTTTTTTATACTTCTTGATGTTTGTATACTTCTTTAAAATCTTTTCGATATAGTTATACTGACAATTAAACTTTCTAGCCATCTTTCTTTGGAAACGACCCGATTTATTTTAGCAGGTCTGTCACTTTCTTTTTTTTTTCTTGAAAGTTTTATCTTTTTCTATTACATCAAGCCAACGATAAACAGATCGTTTTTTATATCCAAAACCAGTGAATAGCCTTACAACTTTAGCTTTTGAAAAATTTTGGTTATCTTTTTTGATGGTTTGGTGCATTTTTTACTAACAACTTATCGAAAATTCAACTTTATGAAATAATTTTTATTTATTTTAAAGCTAAGATCAGCCTGATTTTAAATTTTTTTAAAAATTTGGAAAGATCTTGTCCACACTTATAGCAAATTAAACTAAACTTTTGTGCCATTTTTTATTCTACATCCGTTATCCTAGCAGAAAATGGGGAGGCGCTCACTTCCTTTTCCAGTATCTTTTTGAGCAACGAGGTTACTGCATCGAGTTGATCATCTAGACCCCAATTATTACCCATTTTTGAATGAAAGGGGTTGAAAACACGTACCCCGTATTACAGAAACATTAGCAAGATTTATTCTCCTTTAGCGGGTATTGAACCACAGACCCTCTGCTTGTGTGACTCAAGACTCAAACCTCTCGACTATACAAGTTAGAATCATTTTTATTAAATTAGATAAAAAATTTATCAATAAAATAATTTTATTCAAAAATAATTAAAAAAGAAAATAAAAAATTTTTAAATTTATTAAATTAATATTTTAGTACAATTTAAATTTATAATTAATTTAGAGCTTTTTGCTAAACTGAATAGAATTATTTGGCGAATTGGAACCAATGGCAGATCGATTAAGAACCAGATTGTTTAAAATCATGTTGTCTTGAAACTCGAGCCGTTTAAAGTGACAAGAATAGCAGAGCAAAGACCTGCCCAGAGGATAGCACCTTTTGTCCGGCTCATCACTCAGCTGAGTACCGCAATCTTCACATGAATAACATTCTAAATGAAAGTCTTTTTCCATGGACACCACTCTGACAGTTTCATTGGTGCCCTGAATGGGCGTAATTGGTAAGCCGCATGCCGAACACTTAGGCGCAAAAAGACGATAAAAATCTCTGATGCAATAGATGCGACTATTTACGTCCAAAGTAAACGGAACTCCGTCTAAACATTCATTGCAACTGTAGCATCTGAAACAGCCCGGATGATACGACTTGCCCATTGCTTGAAGAATGCTATCGACAATTATGTGTCCACAAACATCGCATTTTTCAGCATTCTCTAAAAATCCCGAATATAAATAGTCCTCTTCGCAGTAGACCTGATTGTTCAAGTAGTAGAAGGACTTGCCGCGCAGTTGACGTCCACATGACACGCACACAAAGCACTCTGTGTGAAATATGGAATTCATGGCCAGACAAGCATTTTCTCGTTCGAACACCGGCTTATTGCACTTGTGACAATCGCCGTAGTAATCAACGGCATCGTCTGAGCCCTCGTACTGTTTTTTAATCTCTTTTTCAATCGATAGAGTCAAATTGGACAGTTCTTTTTCTATTTCATGTGTAAACTTGAGCTTATTTGAATCGTTAAGCTTTGAATTTGATGTTGAAAATTTGATTAGTTTGTGTCTTTGGGCGTTTTCTTCGGAATTTGTGCTGAGTAAAGAGAAGAGAGAAGGCGAAGCGGACGACGAGCCGAGCGCATTTTCGTCCACCGATGGATTGTCTCGTTTTTTTTTCGAATTTTTCAAGCTATCAAAGTACTGTTTAAAATTTAGCGAATTTGACTTGGCCGGTGTGTTCTGTGCCGACTCGTTCAACTGCGATGAGTCCGAGTAGCTTGGCGGAGTTTTCATATTTTATTAACAATATGAAATTAGTCTGAGATTTGCTCTCGTACAAAAGCCTATCAGTTATCTTATCACTTGTTGAATCGCTTTTGTTGAACTAACCTAGTTTCGACTGGCCTATTAATAATACAAATTTTATATTCCAAATTATTGGCCCGGTTTTTCTATACTATAGCTAGCTTGAGAGCCATTCGTATGAGACAGCTAAATCATTTTAATAATTACATAAAACAAAACGTGATGTAAAAATTTAGTCTTGTATAAAATTTGGTCATTGTGAGACTAGTGAATAAATTCAAAGATAAATTCTAAAAGGTTCTTAAGTCAAAAATAAATCAACATAAATTTTTTTTATTTATTTTCTTAAAATCAAAACTATCCAAAACACACTGAAATCATGATCAAAAATCTTTCATATAATTCAAGTATTCATTTTCAACAAAAGTTTCATCGAATTGTTCAAGTTGTTTTGGAAATGAAAAACTTTTTAACTTGGCATAAAATTTTTTCTTTTGTGTCATTTTGTGAACACGGTTTATTAAGAAAAAAAAATTATTATTAAATTTAAAATTTATTTTTTAATAAAGTACACAAGAGTATTTCTCAATTTTCTAAAATAGTAAAATGGTATTTTTTTTGCTTTAGGTATTGTGAATTTTAGAAACAAAAAGAACAAAAATTCTTCTTTTTTTGATAGATCAAAATTTACTAAAATAAAATACATTTTAAAAAATACTGCAACATAGTGCAACATACTTTGTTGCATCTCTTTGTTGCATTCGATTATTTTTCTGATGTAAATAAAAGACAAAAAATAAAACATCTATAAGATTTAAATTGATTATAGACTTTTTTTACCTAAAAAAAAACAAAAAAAAGTTTCTATTTTTGGCAAAAAATGCAACAAAGTATGTTGCACTATGTTGCAGTATTTTTTAAAGTGTATTTTATTTTAGTAAATTTTGATCTATCAAAAAAAGAAGAATTTTTGTTCTTTTTGTTTCTAAAATTCACAATACCTTTGCTTTATGATCTATGTATACCAATACCTCGTTATATTTCAATTTTAGCTTTCAATTTTAGAAGTCTACAGTTAAAAAGATCGACAAAAAAAAAAAGATCTGATCAAAAAAAATCGCATTATATATTGAATTTAAATAAATAAATTAAAACTAGCACTTATAAAATTTAAGTATTATTTATAAAAAATAATTTATAAAAATTTAAAATAAAAAATATTGAAATAATAAAATTTAAAATAATTTATAAAAATTATTTTTAATAAATAATACTTAAATTTTTTTAAAATTTCTCTTTTAACACTCAAAGCACGATATTTTTTATCCATAAAAAATTGTCTTAAGAATATTTTTGCCTTGGTATCAAATATCATTAAAAACCCTGATAACTTGTTATTTTCTATGTTCCTTGTTTCATAGCTAATTGGTTCGGGCTTCTCATTATTATTTATTTATTTTTTTATTTGTATATCTGTATCGAGCTAAGGCTCCTTCAGATTAAAGAAAAATAAAATAAAATAAGTTAAAATAGAAGAAAATTAAAATTAGATATACTGAAATAGAGAATAACAGGATACATATTTTTAAATGTCTGATTTTTCAGGCTAAAAAGAAGAAATAGTAAGGTAGCAGGGTTTATTGAAATTAATTTTCTTTTTTAATCATAAATCTTCTACATTCTTTAACATTGTTCAAATTAATCCGATTTTTCTTGTCTTGTCAAGATTTTGGTCCTCGTTTACCCTTTTGGTTGAACTTTCAATCGAATCAATGAAATGTTAGTTTTTATCATTCATTTCTTCTTCTTCAAAAAGAATTTCTCTTTCATTAGAATCCTCATCAACATGATCATTAACAATATCAAATTTATCCAAAAAGTTATCATCGTCCAAAAAATCCGAATCATAATCATCTGAGGCCATATATTGAGTGTCATCGTTGTTTCTCAGGGCATTTAGAACAGCTTCTCTTTTAGGCATCTCAAATTTTTGCCTATTTTAATTTCAAATTAGTTTATTTAACTTATTTAAACAGTTTATAATCAATTTTGAACAAATGTCAATAAAATTGTGCAATAAATTCAAAAAGTGTGAAATTGACACCGCCGATCGTTTGAGGTATATATTTTGTTTTCTTTGATTTGATAAAATAAAATTATGCTTCATTCTATTCTTTCCGGACTGAGTTTTTTCTATCTTATTTTCAAAAGAATAAAAAGTTTTTAAAACAAAGGTCAAAAACTGTTAAGTTATATTAACAAATCTTTAGTTAATATTAAATTTGTCTAAAACCGTTTATCTTTAAGAATGTATAAAAATTTTTTGAAAATTTTTATAAAAGTAAAATAGTAAAATTGAAGTTAAATATTAAATAGTTAAATATTAAAATTTTAATTTTTTTTCAACCAAACATGTATTTATGTTGCATTAATTTTTTTAAATTTACTTTATTCAATTTAATTTGGTCCACCAATTATCAATTTAATTCTTATTGGTATTGTTACTTTATTCTATTTAATTTTGATTTATCAAAAAAAAATTCACAATATTTTTGAAATTTCTTTTTTTTAGGTAAACCAAATCAATAATCAATTTAAATCTTATTGGTGTTTTATATTTTGTCTTTTTTTTACATCAGAAAAATTATTTGAGATAATTGTTTCAACGCACTCTTAAAATCTAACAAGCACACTCACTTAATAGCACTCTTAAAACACTTACTGTTCTGTACACTCAAACTGAAAAAAAAAACTTAATTTTACACTTTTTCAAAGTTGAATTAACACACAAATATTTAAATGAATCATTTTCAATATAAATTCAGTTTAGCAACGGGGAAAAAAAAGGGCGGCCAAAAAAATCCTCAAAAGCCTTAGAATATTAATTATATTAAACTAATTTGATTTCTATTATTAAAAAATTTAAAGTCTGAACAAAATATATTTTTTAGTGTTTTTAAATATATATATTTTTTTTAGTAAATTTTGATTTTTAAAAAAAGGAAGAATTTCTGTTACTTTCGGGATCTTTTTGTTTTTGAACTTGAACCAAAAGAATAAAAAGATATTTTAAAAAAAAAACTTAATTTACTTTATTAATTTTATATTTTTTAAATTAAACGATTAAGGATAAAAATAAAAATAAATTTTTTTTTATTTATTCTGTTATTTAATTCAGCTTGTATTACCAATAATTTCTCTCTGCAAATAGCCTGCAATATTATTTTTTTTTAATTTTCTTATGCATATTTTATTATGCAGAGTTACAGAATTTTTGTAGAAAATAAATCTAGGTGATACAAGCTTTGTTACAGCTGATATAATTTTCAGAACAAGTTTTGGACCTAAAAAAAAAGTTATTTCAATTTTAAGCTTTTGTTTCTGTTTTTTGTTTCAAAAAAACAGAAACAAAAAAGTAAACAAATACGTTGATTTTATTTAAATGTTCAAATGAAACAAATATTTTTTATTTATTTTTTTTATTTTATTAAATTTTAACATCACCCTCGCGGTGTCTACTGAATAAAAATTATTATTATTATTAAGAATAAAGTATATCTGGTTTTTGGAGCTTTGGGTTGGTTTTGCAATTCATTCAAGTCACTATAGAATTTCACACATTTAATGCTGCGCTAGTATTTGATTTTATTCTAAAAAAAAATATTAAAAATATTATTTATTAATATTTAGAATTTTTTTCTGTTTAATTTGTGATGCTGCACAAATTGCACGACAGAAACTCAATTGTTAAAGCTGTTATAAATTAAAAAAGACTCTAAACACAACTTTGACGCATGTGGTGTAATTTTTTGTATAAAAACTTTAAGTGACAGCATTTGGGTGATTGATTTTAATTAAAAGATAGATAAAATAAAAGCTAAATTTTTTTACAGTCTAATTTATTTTTATATTGTATCATGTATTGAGAAAAAAAATACTATTTATTTAGGAAAAATAAAAAAATATATATATATTACATAAAATAATAAGGCTTTTTGACATTGATGCCATACTCAGTCAATACATTGCTTAAATCTTCCAAAGTAAGGACCAGACCGGGAGCATTTTTGTTAGCGTTTGAGCCTTGTGCATGATTGGCAGACGAGCCCTGAGCGGTGTTTGTGTTTGAAGCCGAAGCGTTTGTCGCATTGGCCTGTCCTGTTGATTTTGACTTTAATTTATGATGCTGCATGACGTCATTTACAATTTCTGAAATAAACTTTTGGCTAGCAATGGATATTATTTTGACTAATTTTGGATCGTTGACAATAAAGCCGGTTTTTTTCATGTAGTGATTAACAACTGTTTCCGGCAAAGTTGTGTGCACATCTTTTAAATTAGAACAAAACTCGTCAAGTATTTCGCCAGGAGTCTTTGTCTCTGTGTCTAAGACAAAACTATCTTCGTATTCTTCATTCTCATCTTGATTCATACTTTCGCCATTGCTATCCAAAATTTCATTATCGTCCAACTTTAAATCCTGCTGATTTAAATCAATTGTGTTTAACATGTCTATATCTTGGCTATTCAACAAATCTTCCATTTCTGTTTTTTTTTTTTATTTTAGTTTTTTTTTAGTTTAAATAAAAAATTAAAATTTTTTTGAAATTATAAATTTTTTTATAAAGATGACACATATTTTGTCCTATTAATAATAATATAAATTATTGAAAAATTAAAGAAAAAATAAATTCACAAATGGCATCTTATAATTTTAAGAGCCGCGAATCGGACGATGATGAAGACGATGACCACATTGAGCAAGCTAAGCAAAAATCGGCAGAGTTTCGCAAACTTTGTAAAAAAAAATTTATTTATTTTTTTTAAATTTTTATTAATTCAAAAAAATAGATTTAGAAGAGTTAAAATCAAGTCGTGGAAAGACGACTATTTACAAGCCTGAGCAAATAGAAGAGGCCGAGTCAGAAGATGAAGAAGACAAAGCTTATGACTTTGAGATTGCGGACAACGAGGATCAAATAGGACCATCTGTAGACTTTCAACAACCAGTTGAAGACTCATTGAACTCATTGTTACCAATGGCCAACGAGGCGGTTTTTACTCACGGATCAAAGCCACTCTCGGCAATTTCAGTTGACGCTAACGGAAATCGCATGGCCATTGGCGGCTATGATTATGAGATAAAGCTATATGACTTTTCTGGAATGGACGCATCGCTGCGAAGCTATCGCACTTTTCAGCCCTGCGAGTCCCATCATATAAAAAGTTTGAGTTTTAATCTGGCCGGAGATGCCATTCTCATCATTCCCGGCAGTGCACAGGCCAAAATAGTCGATAGAGAAGGAAAAAATGTACTTGAATGTGTCAGAGGAGATCAGTACATAGTTGACATGGCCAAGACTAAAGGACATTGTGGCATGCTTAATGACGGATGCTGGCATCCTAAACTAAACTATGAGTTCATGACATGTTCTATTGATGGCTCGGTTCGCATTTGGGACATAAATGACAGACGAAAAAATAAACGAATTATAAAGACAAAAAATGCACAAGGCAAAAAAACCGAGCCAAATTCTTGTGCTTATAGCAGAGATGGTAATTATGTTGTGTGTGGATGTGAGGACGGATCTATACAGTTGTTTGATCATCGCAAACAGTTTATTAATCCATGTTTATTGGGCAGAGTTTGTCACATGAGTGGAGGAATAAGCAGTGTAGAGGTGTCTTTTGATAGCAAAATTTTGGCAAGTCGGGGCATGGACGACACTTTAAAGACATGGGATATGAGAAATTTTAAACAATGCTTGGCCTCGGCCGGAGAGTTGTATAATCGTTTTCCAATGACTAATTGTCAATTTTCGCCCAGTGATAAGTTGATTATAACCGGAACGTCAACTCGGCCAGGAGTAGAGAATGGAAAGTTAGTTGTGTTTGAAAAAGAAGGCTTGAAAAAAATAGACGAATTGGTTATGAGCGATTCTAGCATCATTAGAACCCTGTGGCATCCGAAAATAAACCAAATATTTTTGACTACTGGCAATGGAGTGGCCAAAGCATACTATGATATGGAAAAAAGTTTGAAAGGATTGACTCTGTGCGCCATGAAGCCAGTAAAAAGAAAATCAATGGGAACTTTTGCGGTTGAGCCGCAAGTTTTCAACCCACATGCATTGCCAATGTACAAGCAGGAAAGAGCTCGCAAATTGAGTTCAATCAGAGCCAAGGAAAGAAAAGATCCGGTCAAGTCTCATAGGCCAGAGCTACCGTTGACAGGTAGTACTGGAGCTGGCGGAAGGCTGGCTAGTCATGGTTCAACATTGTCTTCGTATATTGTTAGAAATATAGCCTTGCAAAAGGTGTCCGAAGTTAAAGAGGATCCGAGAGAAGCGCTGCTGAAACATGCCGCAGCGGCAGAAAAAGACCCCTATTGGATTGCTCCTGCTTATAAAAAAACTCAGCCCGAGCCTATTTTTCAGCCGATATCAGACGATAAAGATAAAAATGAAGAAGAAGAAGAATTTACAATACCCTGGAAAAAACAAAAGCAAGATGAATAGATGTGTAAAAATTTTTATTTATAAAAAAAAAAAAAAAATATTATTTTTTCGATTCAATAAATGTTTGAATGATTTAAATTTTTCAAATCAATATGATTCATCTAAGTTAGCAGTGATTATCAAAATAATTGTTGATTATTAAAAAATATATAAAAAATTAGATTAAATTAAATTAAAGCATCCTGAATCAGTGGGATGATGATAACCAAATTGCATTTTATGCTTTTACGTTTTTTAATAAATTAAAATAACCACCTAATGAATAATTATTGGGACGGATGCAAAAAGACAATTCATTTAATAATGAGATTGTCTAATTCTAAAATAAATATATTCGCTAGATTCTACGATCTAATCAATTTGTCTACATTAACACCTTGGAAAACAATCTTTTACCATCTGTTTTCTTTTACCTATATGACCCTTGGGTTTTTCAACAAGATGAGGCTTCAGCACATACTGCTCACTCAGTGAGCGACTGGTTCAAGAACAGAAAATTGGGGTTCTGCCATGGTGTGCCTGTTGACCGACCCAATCGAGAATTTATGGTCATAAATGAATGCCAAAATTCTAAACACTAAAGTTACCTCAATAGTCAAGACTTGAATTTTTTTTAAGACATATCTGAAAACAATTAAAACTAATTTTTTGATTTTATAACTAAAAAAGAAATAAACAATACTTGTTTTTTAAAATAAAATTTCATATTTTGATTTTTTGGTTTGGATCAAAATTGGTCCCAAAATAAGATTCTTGGTTTTAATCCAAAAAAAAATCATTAATAATTTGTGAGATAATTTAAGAATGAAGCAAAGATGAAAATGTTTAGATTTTCATGATTGGATAATTTCTAAATGTTTTGAAGAGAATATAATGAAAAATTTCTGATTTTTATCCAAAAACATTTTTCATCAATAAAAAATTAGATGATAAGTCTTTAATCAAGTCAATACATAACTTTACTTTAAATTTTTGTGACTTAGAAACAAGTCTGTTTGACTCTTATAATCTTAGTTTTAATTCTAAGATTGTATTTAGTAATTATCCTAAAATTATTGTTTAAGACTTAAGACTTAATATTTTTTTTGGTTTTAATTTTTAGTTCAGCAATAGCTGTTAATGTAAATAAGAAAAATGCGAACAAACAACTACAGTTAATTGCAAAAGTTTAAAAATTTTTTTATTTGTAAACACAAAGATTGGGGTCATGACGACTTTGTGATCAGTTGATCACCAAAAAATGTGATCAGTGGTATCATGACGACTTTATGATCATTCTGATAAAAAAATTTTTGATAACCAAATTTGTGATTAAAAAAAATCAAAACAAAATCAAAAAATTTTTGTGATCATATTTATTTTTTTGTGATCAGTATGTAAATAATCAATATAATAAAATAAAATAAAAAAATTATTTATGTTTAAGTCATTTATGTTTTTTTCTAATATGAAGTTTCACACCCTTGTCTTTCTTCATTAACGCTCCACACAATGGACAAGGGGTCGGGTCTGAAAATTTACACAAAGACTTTTTTACAGCCAATTTTGTTTCCTCACTCACAACTTGTTTAGCCAACGCCGCAGATTTGAAGAAATCTGTTTTTTCTTTTACAGAGTCAAACTTAATTCTTGGAATTTTTGGCCTAATGTTTCTACTAACCCTTGGTCCGATTCATTCTCTGATTCAGTATCACAAACATTACCTTCTTTTACAGTTAACGATACAGTCTCTTTCGTAACAGATTCACTTTTTTGTGAAGATTATTTTTTTTTCTTTTGTACTCTAATAATTGTAAAATTCAATATATAAAAAAATTTAGATAAATAAAATAATTAATTTCTAAACTTAATTGCAAAATACTGTATAAAAGATTTTAATTAACTATTAACTATTTTAGTCACTTTTTGAGATAAATATAAAAACGAAAAATTTTCCTCATTATTATCCTGTGATACAACAACTATCGAAAGAACAAAACAAATGGCTGAAGAATTCCTGATGCTTAAACAGGCATGAAAAATGATTTTGAAGTTAGACAAATTTTTTATCGATCGTATTTTCTCATTGTTAATTCCTTATAAAAATGACATGAAATTAAAAAATTTTGAAAAATTTATTCAGCCCATCAGTGAAAAAAAAATAATTTGTTTTTCAAAAATAAAAATGAATTTTTAAAACAAAATTTAAAGTTTAATAAAATAAACCATTTTTTATTTAAATCTATAAAAATAAATTTTTTAATTATTATGCTGTATTTAAAAAACTAAAAAAGAACTAATTTTTTTGTTAAATTTAGTAATATTTCTATAAATCAGAGAGGATAAAAAAATCACTGGGCTCAAAATGCTGAGCATGAACTTCTGACTGAGGGTAATCTTCACAATCATAACAATAAGGATTTGTATCATTAGATCCATTGTGTATGATAATGTTTATTTTAAAATAATCGGCCATTGCTTTTATAAAAAGATAATCATTGCATAAGATTGGTCGATTGATGACATCATCACAATATCTGTCAACTTCTTGAACATTACTTATGCTTTTAAAGAATTCTCTATTATCACGAATGAATTGAAGTACACTAAGTTTCAAGCAAATTTTATCTTGGTCCATTAAATCAGCAATCAAATCAGACAAACAATTAAATGCTCTTTTTTTTACAATATTTAGAATTTGATTGTTGAAAATAACAGTTTTTCTGCCACTATTCATTTGAAATTGAATTAAATTTTTGTTAAAATTCTATTTTGATATTTTTATCAGAGAAAAATAATTTTTTTCAAAGTCTTAATAAATGAATGTTAATTTTAAATTTTATCTTCAAAATTTATTCGGCTAATTATGAATTTTCTGGAAATGTTTTCCAAAATTGCTCAATTATTTAACTTTTTTTATTTAAATTAATTTTGCTATCAAAATAAAATAAATTATTTTTGCTTTAATTATGTAAAAATTTTCATTGATTTAGAAAAAAAAACAATAAAAAATTAGCATATTTAAACTTAAATGATATGTTTAGTTTAAATGAACTTTAAAAAATCAATCGAAAATTAAAAACAAAGGTGGCATATGTAGATTTTTAATGAATTTTTGTAAAGTTAGTTTCATTTTTTATAATAAACTCGATTAAATTTTCAAAACATGTACACAGAAAAAATTAAAATGGAATTTATTTAAATACTTCTTTAAAATCTGTTTTTTGATTTAGTTATTTTTTTTTAAATAAAAAATTGTTAATTCATTCGTGATAATAGAGAATATTAGCTTTGTAATTATATTCTCTATTATCACGAATGCCTCAACAATTTTTTTCACTTCGTAATTTTAAATACAAGAAAAAAATGTAAATTTCAAAAAAAATTTTACTTTTTACTTTTAAAAGTGTAGAATTATTATTAACTTGCCTAAAGGAGATGAATATTATTATGAATTATTATTTGAAAATATACAGATGAATTTTCCAAAGATAAAATTTCTTAAGTTCACAGAATAGCCCAACAACTGACGAGAATCGGCTAACGAGACCATTTAATACTTAACAGAGTTGTCGTCAACTAGAACAGATTCTGAATTAGTCCAGGTTCAAAGAATTTATTAAAAAATTGGTTGACGAAATCAATTCGAATGAGTCATTCTCGGACAGCTACTTTAGCGACTTGTATATGTTTTTTTTGGGATAGCCCATTGTATCTTGGACTATATTTGAATAAAAAATATAAAATAAATTTTTTACTAAAAATATATAGAAAATATTTTCATTTTTTTTTATATTAATTTTATCTTCGCTTATGCGAAATCTATATTAACCCTGTATTGTTGTATGGATCTGAATGCTGGAAAATGACTTACAGTGATCTTCAAAAGATCGAACATATGAAAATTTAACGGACATTTATTTTTTATTTATTTGTTTTTCTGTACCGAGCAAGAGCTCCTTCAGAATAAAGTAAAAAAAAAAAGAAAAAAGAAAAATAATGAATAAAAATAAAAATAGAGTTAATAAAATAAGATGAAATAAAAATAAAATAAATCAGCTAAAATAAGTTTAAAAGCTAAAAAGTTTAAAAGACATACAGTAGCGCTACGCCACGTGGATTTTACGTAAATTTACGTCAAATTACGTTAATTTACGTAATTTTACGTAAAAAAAAGTAAAAAAATGTAAATTTCTCAGATTTTATTTAACTCTTTAGTTTGTTAGTTTTAATTTTTGTTTATAAAGATAATACAATAAAAAAAATACAAAAGTTTATGTCTATACTTATTTTTTTGCAGCTGCTCGATCGGTTTTCATACTGTTTGTTGCATTAAACCAGGCCGTCCTAAAATCACTTTTAGATGGAACAAACTTTTTCAAATAAGCTTAAGAAAATTATTTATTTTTTTGAACAAACTCGAGTTAAAAGTTTAATTTACCTTTGATTTCCAAAAACAATTCATCATCTTTTTGTTGATAAAATCCGATGGTTTTGTTCAAATCATCCGGGAATTTTTCCTTCAATTTTTTACGAAGCTCGTTAGTAAAATCTTTTTGAGTGTCTAAAAATTAATATTTTCTTTAAATTAAGCTTTATCTTCAATTTAGTTTTTACATATGTTTGAAAGCTCATCCTCGGATTCAATTAATTCAGGTGTAGCCGCTCTTCGCTTCAAACGCCGGGATATTAGGGTCTCAGGTTGAGCCGATTTCACGCCAATTTGGTCTGAATTATTTTGATTGACTGGCTGGTTAAATTTTTGATTAAGTTGAAATAACTGCGTCGAAATCTCTTTTAAAGTTTTTTCCAAATTTGGCTTGTAGTCCGTATTGTTTTCTTTTATGAATTTTGTCGCCTAAAATTTTGCGAATATTAAACAAAATAAAATAAATAACCCTAGTTTTACTTTTTTTTTTGGAACTTTGAAAATTGTGTCATTTGAAATAACGGCATCAACGAGGACATACTTACCCTCTTCTTCATGCAAAAAAATTATTCAAGTGCCTTTTATCAACTTAAATAAAAAAAAATTTAGTATCAAAGCAAAATATTTTGCTTACAAAAAAATAAAATATAATTTTGCTATATTTCTCTGATATTTATTGAAGTTAGTTCTAAATTATTTTTTGGTTTTCTACTAATTTTAATCTTCACTTTATGTGTAAAGGTACTAAAAATAATTTAGAACTAACTTCAATAAATATAAGAGTAATATAGCAAAATTATATTTTATTTTTTGTATTCTACTAACTTTAATTTTTACTTTAATTGTAAAGGTAGTTAAGAAACCCAAACTTAAAAAAACTTTCAAAAATAATTTTAATATAATTTAAAGTAATGTTCTAGATGGATTGTCTTCTTACCAAAAAAAATCTTGACCTTATACATTTCTTTTAGAGTCCTAAGTAAACAGAAACCAATTAAAGTTATATAACAAAAACTTCAATATTCTTTATTTAATAAAATCTGAAAAGTTTTTCTCAAGATGTACCGAGTGATTAATTTTAAATAAGAAAATCACCCCTTCTTTATCCAATTCCTCACATATTTTACTTATATCGACACTCGCTGGCTTTTTGTTCAGATGATGGAATGGATGATCAATATCAGGAACTTCATAAATGATCGGTATAATCTCGATTTCATCATCCTTTGGCTTTTTTTTTCTTCTCTAGTCTCTTCTCTCTCCTCGACCTCAGTCTCGCTCGAATCAGTCTCGTTTTTTTTCTTTTTTTGTACTTTAGGTGGCATTTTCTAAATTTTAAAATCAATTCGACTTTAGATTATCAATAAATTAAAAAAGAAAATGAGCAAAAAAATTAAGAGAAAACCACGTTTAAACAAAAAAAATGAATTTTTAAAACAAATTCTATATTTAAAGAATCGAAGAAAATGTTCTGTAAAGAAAATTAGAGCAACATTGAAATTGTCTTATTCAAAACAATCCATTCCTTCAAAAACCGTAAATTACACAACAATTGTTTTATTTTTAGCTAATTTTTTTTTAAAGTAAAAAAAAATGAACAAAAAAACAAAGGGCGGTTCTAAAAATACCAATACTAATCAACGAACAGCTATTAGTTTAGAGAGGAAAATTGAAATTTTGGACCAATTAGCGGAAGGAAAAGACAACAAATCAGTTGCCGAATTCTTTTCGATTCTTCGATCAACAGTTACGTACACAAAAAATAACGAACAAAAATATCGAGATCTTTACGCGAAAGGTTTTAACGAAAAGATTGAAAGATTTAGAAATGGCAAATGTCCAATGATAGAAGAAGCCCTATACAATTGGTTTTTAAATGCCTCGTCTCGAAAAATCCCCATTAACAATCAAATTCTAAAAGCTAAGGCCGACAATTTTGCACAACTAAAACAGATCGATTTCCATTCTAATGACGGATGGTTGTCTAGATGGAAGGCAAGATACAATTTAGCTACAAAAAAATTCCATGGCGAAAAAAATGACAACGATGTAGAAAGCGCCTCAAGTTGGATCGAGAATGAGTTACCTAAAATATTAAAAGAATATAAAGCAGAAGACATTTTTAATTGTGACGAAACCGGATTGTATTACTGTTCGTTGCCTAATTTTACCATCGCGAAGAAAACTGATCAAGTATATGGATATAAAAAGATCAAAGATAGAGTCACAATATTATTATGTTGTAATTTAAGTGGATTTGAAAAACGACGAATATTCGCCATCGGGAAAAGTAAAAACCCCCGTTGTTTCCCCAAGTCAAAAAATACTTTTAAAGAGTTCGATTATAATAACAGCGCTAAAGCGTGGATGACCTCAACGCTTTTCATCGAATGGCTTACTGATTGGGACAAAGTGTTAGTTAAAAAAAATAGAAAAATTGTTTTGTTGTTAGATAATGCTCCATGTCATCCTCATGTTGAGACTTTAAAAAATATCAAGCTAGTATTTTTACCGCCTAACTCGACTGCTGTTCTCCAGCCAATAGATCAAGGCATAGTAAATGCCGTTAAAACAATATATCGTTCAAAGTTTTTGAACGAATTGGTTATTTTTATGGACAAAAATCAAGACTGGACAATACAAGACTGGGTCAAACATTGGAACCTTTGGAAAGCTTTAAATGTCTTTTGTCAAGCATGGAATTTGATTAGTCCATCATCAATAGTTAACTGTTGGAAGAAAGGCGGCTTTAATTTATATGAATGTTCAGAAGAAAGTTCAGAAACAGAACCGATTGCTTCGAAAAATGTCTTAAATGAAGACGACTTTAATGATTTTGTTCACATAGACGATGATATTGATTTGTTTGGACCGATGCCATCTGACGAAGAATTGTGTGGTCTTCAAGAAACCGTGACTGTCTTTGACGATGATGATGATGATAAAACTAATGTTGAGGATAATGTGGAAATAGAAACTTTAAACTCACATGTCGTTAAGAGTTATTTAGATAGCATACGATTCTATTTCGGTAGTCATGGAGTTTCGAATTTCAATAGTTTGAATGAAGTAGAAAATCAAGTTAATGAATTAATCCTTAGTAATCTTAAACAATTAAAAATTAGCAATTTTTTTTAAAAATAACTTTTGTATTATTTTTATCCGTTAAATGAGAAATGTAGTTAAATAAAATTTGAATTAAATTTGTTTTTTAATAAAAAATTTTTTAAGAAAAGCTTAATTCGTTTACAAGAAATCTTCGGATATAAAAAATTTTTTTTTGGTGCAAATTGGAGTTTCTTATAACCGGAAACTACTGTATGTTCAGAAATTGATTTTAAGTAGTTCGAATAAGAGAAAAATTGTCAAAGTGAAAAATCAAAGATCGATTCCAAATTCAATAATTCGATTTATTAAGGTTTTTTAAGTAAATTTAAGATATATTTTAAATAGTTTTAATTAAAGTTTAATAAGCAAAGGACTATTAAAAAAAAGGACTTGAAGCTTCTTATAAAACGGCTCATAAAATAGAAGAAAAATTTGGAAAAAAATATAGCAGTAGTGTAATAAGGAAGTATAGATTTAAAATAGGTTAAACTAACATTTTTTTTAATTAAATTAAATTTAAATATTATATTAAGGCTCTAGGCTGAGACGTTTAAGAAAATGCCCTAAACCGAACGATTTGCAAAAGCTCCAGCGCTTAATTTGGTGTCAGCGTAATAGGGACTGTGATTTTAAAGATTACATATTCGTTGATGAGACAACAATAGTTGTGTATGATCAGCCTATTTATCATCTAAGACTACCGTCATCAAGGCCTGAAGCTATCCCATCTAGCTCAAAATTTGAATGTAAAATCCATGTGTGGGGTGGTATCTCGTATAACAGAGCCACCGAATTTGCAGTAAATTTTTATTCTTTAGCAAATTAAAATGAAATTTTTTTTAGCTTTTTAAGTGCACTATGGATTCTGAATTGTATAAGGATATTTTAGCTGAATATTTACTCCCATTTGTGTCTGAAAATAATTCATTTAATTTTAAATTGCACCAAGACAATGACCCAAAGCACAAATCAGCTCTTTGCTGTGATTTTTTGGAAAGAAACAGCATAAACTGGGTGTGTTTTTTATAAAAAAAATAATAAAATAAAATAGCTAAGGAATATTTTTAAAAGATAAGGTCTCCTCCAAAGTCTCCAGACCTAAACCCAATTGAAATGGTTTGGAATGAGTTGATGGATTCACTTAAAAAAAAGGGGATCAAAAATGAACAAGAAGCAGTTGAGGCAATTTTTGATTTCCAAAAAAGTCTAAGTCAATCAAAATGCCAGTCTTATATAAATCATTTAAAAAAGGTATTTTCATAATTTTCATTTTTTAAAACTCTAATCAAGTATTAAAGGTAATTGATATAGTGATTGAAATTACGTAAAATTACGTAAATTAACGTAATTTGACGTAAATTTACGTAAAATCCACGTGGCGTAGCGCTACTGTATATTGAAATAGGTTTTTACATGTGACAAAAGTTTATATAGTTGAAGCTTCATGAAAAAAGAGGAAATAATTAGGTAGCAATTACACAATGGAGTAGGGTATTCAATATATCTTGATTCGAAACCTTGTTTATACTCATCCACTAGTCTGACAATCAATGGAATAGAATGACTCAGTCCTGTCCCAACATATCTCTCACTCAACTCAAAAAGCCGATTCGAGACTATTAGTAATTTAAGTTTATTAAAAGCCTCATGATACATTATGTTGGAGGGAGTATCATATTTTAACTTAAGGATAGATCTGACTGCTGTATTTTGAATTGCTTGTATTTTTTTGATATTATTTTCTGAAAATGAATTTAAGCAAGGAAAGAATAGTCTAAAATTGATCCGACTAAAGATTTATATAAATTTCCTAGTGTGTTTTGATTAAGACCCAATTTTTTATTTGACAATATCTTAATAATATTTAACTTTTTATTGTAGCGTTCTTTAATTTCGTCTACTAGTGTATTAAAGTTTAACTTAGAATCAAATTTAATGCCAAGAAACTTGATTTCTTTTTGGCTCACTATTCTGTTTCCATAAATTTTTAAGTTAAGATTATCACTCTCTTTTTTGAATTTAGAAAAGACTACTGAACACGACTTTTCAACTAATATCTTCATTTTCCATTTAAAAAGCCATTGTTCTAGTTCGTTGGTGTATATATTGATCTTATTTTCTAGGTTCCCCTTTTTGTTATAAATGAAGAATGTAACTAGATCTGCGAAAAGCAGAGAATATTCGACATTTTTAGAATTTTCTTTTAATTGGCTCTATTAGCATGTACAACAAACAACCAATTAATCTTCTACCCGGGAGAGGTTTAAATTAGCAACAATTAAATCAAATTAGATTAATTAAGCAAAAAAATAAAATAGCAAAATTAAAGTAGCAAATTTATTTTAGCAAATCACTTTTTTTTGCTTAGCAAATAAAAAAATTTAATCAATTAAGCAAAAAAAAAAAAAATCAATCAATTTAGCATTTTTTTAGAACCAAAATTAATAATCTAAAATTAAAGATATTTCATGTGTAATTCACGTGTAAATTTTACTGTGTACTCTTTACCTATAACTTCACCATCTGTTATACACTTAGCTTTACATGCTTCGATACATCTCCACTTTACTACACCAGCATCAGAAGAATAAACACGGAAAAAAAACCATTAATGAATAATTGAGGACAGTCTTGTTGAGACATTGTTACGGTTCCGATTGGAATGTTTAAATTATTAAAGTCATTAACCAATTAATTTACAGCCATTATTAATTAGTTTTTCAAAAACGCACTTTTTAAGTTGTGTGATTTTTTTCTATACTATATTTTATTCTTTTTTCTTAATTGCTATTTTTTTGCTATTGTTTTTTGTTTTTATTTTGCTATTTTTTTGCTGAATTTTACTAACTTAATTGCTAACTTTTTTTTCTTACTATTTTAAATTTGCTAAATTAATCGTGTTCAATTAACCTTGCTAATTTTACCTGTGCTAATCTAATACATAGCCCTTTGGTCTGTTGTACAGCTCCTCATTTGTAATAACTTTCGGATAGAAGATTCTATAATTTTTCGTAGGCAATTGTTATGGAATACTCATATGAAAATTTTAAAATGTAAATTTGTACATTTCTAATTTTTAATTTATTATAATTGTATGTAAGATGTTCAAAGTTTATCATGGGTAGAAGGTTTATCAAGCCGACCAAAGTCCGAGCCAATCTGCAACATTATACGCAGAAGACGACTTAAGTGGCCTGGTCATGTTCTTAGAATGTCAACAGACAAAATTTCTAGAGTTGCACTATTTTCGACACCTCTAGGAAAGAGAAATGCTGGAAGACCAAAGATGACCTGGAGGAGAACAGTTGAAGGAGATCTGAGAGAGATGAAACTCACATGGGGACAAGCAGAAATTGTCGCTAAGGATATGGTAGAATGGAGGACACGTGTGAACGCCTTATACTCCACTGGGGGTAGAAGAAATTTTTGAATAAAAAATCCCAAATATTAAATAGAATACCCCAAAAATAACAATTATACATATAACAATAACAATTATCAATCAAGGTTTTTTTT
>VANL01000846.1:0-22237 GCA_006352455.1 Brachionus sp. 'Tiscar'
TTAGACCAAAGCAAAAAAAGTTATTACAATTTAAAATTTTTGTTCTTGTTTTTTTGTTCCAAAATTCACAAAGCCGATCAAATATTGTATCACTTTTTAGAAAAAAATTTTTTATTTTATGAGCCTTAAATTAAAAGCATTAAAAAATATACAGCACTGATTTGACACGTGGATTTTACGTAAAATTTACGTAAATTTTCTTTTTGTCCAAAAAAGCCATACAAACTCTGAAATTTTTTTTTGAGTGAAAATTTACCAAAATTCACGAAAATTCGGCCATTTTTTGGCCAAAGTAAATTTACGTAATTATTTATATTGGTGGTTTTCAGTACTTTAATCTTATTGACATCCAAATGATATTTCAACACATGTAATTTTTTAAGATTTTTTAAGAATCCAGGACAGCTGCAAATACTTTTATTCTAATCGTTGTTTTTATACACCATATACCAAATTGTACAAACCTAATTGTGCCACAACAAGTTCAACTAAGTTTGCACTATTCATTAAATTTGAGCTTAAATTTCTCAAGTCATTTTCGATAAATCTATTTTTAACTTCTCAGGCAAGTTATGATAGAATAATGTCTTAAAAGAAAATGATCACATTCTTTCTAAAAATCTTTGCTGAAAAGCATATAAGCCATATTTTTCCAAAAAATTATTAACATCATTAAAATTTTTCGATTAAAACTTTAACTTAAACAGTTTAAAAATAGAAAAATAATAACTTTTAGTCAGTTTAATTTTTGCCTCTTTAGAAAAATAAAACAAAAAAGTTGAACAATAACCAAAATAAGGTAGAATAAATATTTTGAAAAAACTAAGCTTTGATACAATTTGACAAAAAAGAGTCTTTTGATACTAAATAATTTTTTATTAACATCAAGAGATATGTTGCAAGCTTGTTTAGAGAGACAATGATCAATCGTAAAACCTAAAAGACTTATTTCTTTGACAACTTTTATTTCTATTCTACATGAGTGTATTGTTTCAGGAACAATAATATTTCTTTTGGTAAAAATCATACAAAACGTTATCGACCAGTTAATATTGACTTTATTATAAAAACAGCAATCATTTACAATATTTTCTAATTTCTAAACAAAAATCTAATTTTTCTCAATAATTTTATCAAAAAAAAATTTAAAAATCTAAAAAAATTATAAAATAAAATCAAATATGTAATATTGTATTTTACATTTAGCAAATATGCAAATTTTCTCACATGATTTATCTCTCAATTGTATTATACTATTATTTCTCTTTTTTTTTTTTTTTTTTTAAATTTATTAGTCCTATAATTATTGAATTCTTTCAAAACATGTCTAACATTATATCTACTTTTATCTAAATTATTTTTTTTTTTTTTTATAATTGTATATTCTAATCTCATAACTTATCTTATATTATTGTATTTTGATCATTGGGCTGAAAGGAAGGACTAAGTTCCATTCCAACCTGCCCGGGTATTACCCTAACTATATTTTTAATAATAAATACAATATTAAAAGATAAGTGAAAATTAGCTAATACAGTCTCAAAGTTCAGAATGACTAATGGTTAAGTCTTCTACAAACATCTTAATAATAAATTTCTTTAAAAGAAAAGGAAGGTCATTGACAAAAATAAGAAAAAGAAGTCGGACCCTCGTGGAACTCCTAATTTTAGTGATACAAAAATTAAGTTTGTTGTTGCCCAAATCAAATAAAATATGGAATTAAGTTAAGCCTTCTTTAACTTTAATTTTAATTATTTATTAAATCATTTAATTATTAAAGCTAGAAGATCTGATCTTCTAACTTTAATGATGTTAATATTTTTTTAGAAAAATATGACTTATATGCTTTTCAGCATAGATTTTTAGAAAGAATGCTATCATTCTCTTTTAAAACTAGCCTGTTGATTAACCCTGAAATCGAAAAAAAAATACTATTTTTTTTGTCCAAATAAGAATTTAATATAAAAAAATCTTGACATTAGCATTCATTTTTTAATGAAAAATAAACAAAAATTATTTAAAAAAATATGTTTGAATTAATCATCAAAATTGTGATTTCGGAAGGTCTTTTGATTCTGATTTGAATTTCGTCGTTGTTTGTTAATTATTTTCAGATAAAATTAACAAAAAATTCTTTCAATTAGTGGTATTTTCTATTTAAAGTTAAATCATAAAATAAGGGTAAACAAGGGATTTTAGTACTAAATTCCTTTTTATTTATTTTTTTTCAAATAATGACATGACAAATAATTTTTGGGAAATGATCATAAGCGTTAATAATCATGACCACAAGAACAAGATAAAAAATAAATATAATCGTCAAAGATTTATTGTTAAAAATTTATCAAGAATTAGATTGAAAATAGAAAATTAATCGGTATAAAATAAACAATTTCTTTACATTTTTACATTTAAATAATAATAATTTATAAAGCTAGTCTTTTATGCCAAAAATCTAAAATTTTCTAATTATATAATATTTAATAAGATAAAATTTGGCAATATTTTTTATTTAAATAAATTCGATAATCTTGTCTGAGATCATAGAATACTAAATTTTAATGATTGTTTATTTGACTATTTTTTGAGATGAAGAAATGCTGTAGCCGCTTTCTGCTTGGCTAAAGTCGTTAGCTGATGCAAAAGAAGAAAAGTCGTTAATTATAGACGAAGCTGGATACAATTTATACCATCCATTCACTCCTTCATTTAACTTACAATCATCTAGGACTATTTGAACAATGCCCATGAATACTTTTTTGTCTAATTTTCCGTAATCTCCCCACACTGTTAGCTGCAAAATTTTGTGCTTATATTCAGACTCGAAGCGAATAGTCTCATTATAAACTGGATTGAGTGTTCGTCTCTGAATAGAGGTTTTTTGCTTTTCATTGCAAGATACTCCATTATAAAGATAGAATTTAATGTAAACATCTGAAATTTAATTTAATCATTTAAAATAAATATATTAAAATATGGCTCCACTTTTTATGGTCTATTAGAAGCAATAAATTACTATAAAAATCAGTTTAGATTTTTTATAGAACTTAATGAAAATTTATTTTTTAAAATAAAAGAAAAATTTTGAAAATTGAAAAAAATAATTTGGCCTCAAGTTTCTTAGCATAAACACTGGTCAAGAATAATTTAAAAAATATGAAAATTTTTACCAAAATTAGACTTTGTTGCTTTGATAAAATTATTGGAAAAAAAAAATTAATTTATTTTTTTATTTTTGGTAATTGAAATTTAACGATAAAAAGCTTGGCCTAATTTGTTGAAAAAATAAATTACTTGGTAAAATTCGATGACCAATTTTGGGCTTTAATTTTTTCACTTCATATATTTGAATAGTTAGTCTCTGATTTTGTATGCTCATTTCAAGCTTAATTTCACCTAAACACGGCAAGCCAAGTACTTGTCGGCTTACTTTTTGACCAGGACCAAGATTTTCAATAAATTCATTGAATGGTTTTTCATGTGGTAGCTTCAAAGCGCCTGACCAAAGTCGTGGTTTTTTATCGTCAACAGACGCTTCAGCCGAAGAAGGACTCAAATTCCGATTTCTCAATTCTGGCAGCATGCCATACTCTTCACTACGAGCAAAACCGAATCTTTTGTTCCCAGTCAAATTTGAGGCACTGTTGCTCTTTTTAGATAGACCTAAAATCACCAACGCTTTGGCCATGCTTGGTCTGCGTTTTTTATTAGCTGTCTCAGGAAAATTACTCATGGGATTTGTCAATGCTGAGTCGGACATAGTTCCGTCATTTTTATCATTGATTCTCTTTTCATTCGTTTGATTTTTGATTCCAGTTCCAATAAGAACCGAATCTTTATTGACCGATGGTATTGTTTCAGCATTTAAAATTTCTTTTGATTCATTAACCATTTTCGAGTCTTGTAGTTCTTTGGAATTTTGTCTTTCTGTTCCATTTGACTGGAGGTATTCGCCTGCTTTTGCTTGGTTTTGCAAGTCAGCTTTAGTCGAGTTGAGTACAGCGTTCTGGGTTCTTTGATTCAACAAGCGAGTCGAAAACAATCGTTCAGGCTTTGCACCATTCGAATTGCCGATTGGCTTGTTCATTGGAGAGAAAAATGTCTGAGAGGAAGAATTTGCCAAATTGGTCGATTGAATAGAAGGGGCTTTGTTCAAATACAAGCTATTTTCTTCAGAGTCAATTATTGGATTAGAAGAGGCTTTTACGTAAGATTTTTGCAAATTTTCGTATTCTGGCCATGCGTTTTTTTTCAAATCACTGGTCGGAGACATTCTCTGATTAGATGGCTTTTCTCTTAATGGCCAAATGTTTTCATTTGGCAAATTCTCCAAACTGTAAGGCTGAATGTTTTTTTTCGGCATTAATCTGCTCTTAATCTCCTCACTGTTGGCACAAGTAACCCGTCTCTGGTTTGGATACTTGTTCGAATTTTGCTGATGGATGTTTGGTTCATTCAATCCGCCCAGACTTTCAAATTCCCTGATACCTTCGGCTGAAGGAACCATCTCTTGATCCATATTGTTTTTATAGTCTCTGACTCTTTTAAAAGGCAAATCGCTCATTTCTACAATTTCCTGTTTGTTGGACTTGGCTGATTTTTTTAAATTGAGAATTGATGATTCACTATCTGATACAGAATCGTTTTTTCCTAGGTGTTTATTTGATTTTAACGTGCGGCTTGTTTCGTGTTGATCAACTACAGCTTAAAATTTAAAAGTTAAATTAAAAATTTACTATATTATTTAATTTTCTTGTTTAACTTAAATTTATCAATTAAAATCAAGAATTAAAGTAATCAATTAATTGGAAAAATTTTTTTTTATTTTATTTTATTAAAATTTTTAAAATATAATAAATGATTTTGGGGACAAAAATTTTTTTCATGCATGAAATTGTTGGTATTTAAAAAAAAAAGCTTCATCAAAAAATTAATTTTTATTTCAAATTGAAAGTTAATTTTGAATTTTTCTGCTATTTAAACATTTGCCTATTATTAACAGTTAACATTTTTCAAAAGAAAATAATTGATTATCATCTAAAGAATTTAATGCTAATGATTGAACAAATTTGGAGCATTTTCTATTATTTTACTTTCAAATAAACCAAAATATTTTTTTGATTTTTTAACTAAAATTTTAAAATTGATTTAATTAAATCTTTAAAAAAAAATTTTCTCAAAATTTTCCTTCTAGCTTTTTTTAGCATTGAATTCTACATTAATTTTTGTTTCAAAAAATTCAAAAAATAACAATTACCATGATTCAGTTATTAAAAACATCTATAATCTATAAATTTTTTTAAATGTTTAAAATAATCTTTGAAATTAAATTTTATTTTCATAATCGGATTAATGAAATCACTGTTTAAATTGTGAGTCTAGTCAGAAAATTATTAACTTAATTAGAAATTAAAAGGTTAACGCTGTGTAAAAGCATTTTAATCCTTTAAGTGAAATTTTAAAGACAGATTTTTTTTAAACAATCTAAATTATTATGTAACTAAAGACAAGCAGATTGTTTTCTAAATTTTGTTGGTTAATTAGACAGTTCAGAAAAATCAAGACTTTAACACTAGCTGAAATTGTCATCAAAATATTGTGATGAAACTTTTTCTTGTTGGCCGATTTGTATACCATCATCAACCAGAACTGATTAGTTTTCGACTTAAAATTCTAGATTAAAAATATTTTAATTCAATCACGGACTTTTAAATGTTAAAATTTGTCACTTTGATAAAGAGAACAATTTTTGATTTCTTTTCGCCCATGAGAATATTCTTTTTTTTTTCATTTTGTAGATGATGATGTCAAATATGACAAATTCTGATTGCACTTAAATCTTTTATTTCCTGAATTTTACTCTAAGATTTTGTCAAATTCACATGTACGACAAAACTAAAATTTTTTTATTTCCCTTCATGTTTGAAGATTAATAGGCCAAAAAGTTAAAAATGTTGTTCTACTTGTGGATAAAAAGCATAGAAAAATTAATATTTATTAAATTTAATTATCAAAATAAATACAAATAATTTTCTTTCATATTATATATCATTAAATTGATATATTGCTTAAAAAGCTCGTGTGATTATGAACTTTAAAAAAAGAAATATTTTTATAATACAAAAAACAAGTAAACAAAAAAAAATTTACCAAAATATAAATCATAAATTTAGTTTTAAATTAATCATTATTTTTTTTTAATAATAATTATTCTCGATTACTATTATTCTCATTAGTGGATAATGATTTTCTTTAATTAAAAGTTTAAATGCGAATTTTTGCTTAAAATTTACTTTATTTTCCTATTCTCAGCTTATCGTTAAATTCTATTTCTAAAAAATAAAAATTTAATAGTAAATTTTTAATTAAAACCTTTCTTTTTAAGTTGACTTTAATTATAAAATGTTAAAAGCATATTAATTAGTGATAAGTAGCTGAACATTTATTGCCAAAGATTAATTGTTAATTGATATTTAAAAATTTTGATAATTTTTTCATTAAATTAAATTTAAATGTCAACAATGGTACTTAACAGCCGTATGTATCATGAATTTTAATTATGAGCATTGAATAACTAGTTTTTCATGCAACTCAACTCAACTAATCTAAATCTAAAATCATTTTCTTATGAGATATGCATGTTGTTGCGTAACAAATGCGATTTGATTTTCCAGCGAGAGGTTAGATTTCTATCTTAGCAAAATGAAAAAAATTTCTGCTTATTCATTTGAAAAGATAAACGTTTCAATAGATAAAAAATTTGTAATCAAGTCTTAAAAATTATGAAAATTTCATTTTTATTCTAAAATAAAATATATGTTTTAAATCAAATTTTCGACTTACTTTTATCATTTGTTTCAATTATCTTGTTTACAGGAATTTGCGGAAGTTGACGCCTACGGCTGTTTAAGCTTCCACTGTTAAGGCTCTCAACAGACACGCCTGGCGCTGGCTTGCTGTTTATTTGATCAATGCATGCAATTATGTCAAAGTCAACAAGTCGATTCTCGAACATTTCAGGCGTAATTGAAAATTCCGACTGATCAAAAAAGTTAAAAATAAAATCTAGCATAAAACTATGGAATAATTAAAATACTTTTCCGATTATTTGTTGTGTTTGATAATTGATTATTTCTATGTGAATTGTCAATTCGTTCACAAGATTCTGGTCGACTGGCTCAAAAGTGAATGCTTCGCTAATTTGCACAAGAGCAGTCTCTTTTTCCAATTTGTATCTATCACTTGTTTTGCTGAAAATCTCTCTTGAAACACAAATTTTTCCTATTAATTAGTTTTCTGAAAAAGAGGATAAATCAGAAGACTCTTACTTTTTTAAAGAAGTAAATATTTGAATTTTAGAGTAAATAAATTCCAAATTAATTTGCTGTTGATTGATTAATAATGTCAAAATATTAACATAGAGCTTGTTCTCTATTGAATCATGAAACAATTTTAGCTATGAAAGTAAAGAAATTTAATGTGAATTTTTTTCTTAGAAATAAATTACTTGAATTTTTCCAATAGATTTAATTTTTTCGAATATTTTTTGATTATTTGCTTTGGCAATGTTAGATTCTACTGGAATTAAATAATTTGAAAACAATTTTAAAAAAATTTTTAACAAAGACAATGAGCAATATTTAAATGCTGAATGAAAAAAAAATTACCATTTAAAAGCGCATTTTTGATCTTAAACTCGAGCAAATAAAAATCTCTAATTGTTCGATTTCTTGCTGCAAGTAGATAAAATTTTGAAAGTATCATCTTGAGTCTAGTTTTTAAGTCTCTTTAGTCATTAGAGTTGATTTCCTTGACAACTGATTAATTAATTAATCACTGTTTACTTTGTTATGGTTTGATAAATACTCAAGTTACCTAGGAGAAGTCGACTGATTTGTGGGAAAAAAAAATCCAAAATGCATGTTAGTTTTATAGAAAATTGAACATGTATTTATGCTTTTCCAAATTTAAACAAAAAATAAATCAATTTTTTGAAATAAAATAGATTTAAAAATTAAATTCTCTTATTGAAATTAGATAGTATTATTTTGTTGTTGTGATTCTGATCTAATAGATCAAGGTAATGAAAATATAGAGATTTTCTATTAAAATAAAAACCATTATTTTATAATTCCCTTAGATTTATTATAAAGCCATTTGTGTAATTTAACAAAAAAAAAAACAAAAATATATTTCAATAAAAAAATAATTCCTTGTTGATTTAAATTATTTTTTAATTTATTTATTTTAAATGTATTGATTTAAAAATTGAGGAAAGAACGTCTTTTATATCATTTTGAATTGGTGTCAGAATTGAATAAATTCTATTTTAGTGCAATTAATCAAGCATAGGAATTTTTTGCATACTATAAAAATGAAGATTCTTTTGATTCATACTCATTTTTTTCTATTTATTATAAAATATTTTCAAATCGAATTATTTTCCATAAAAAAAATTACTTAAAGATGAAAAAACATCAAAATAATTATGTAAACAGATTTAATAAATTATATATTCAAAGTTGTATTATTTTTTAATAACAATAAAGCTTATTTTTAATTATTTGTGCCTTTTTTAATACTACATAAATTTATTTTATTGTCTATTATTCAAAGCCGGAATTTTCTAAAATTCGCTCTGATTTGAAAATTTTATTTGTTAACAATTACATTTACTAAAAATTTAATTATGATTCAAATCATCTGCAGAATGTAATTTGATTATTTATATTTTTCGCTATAAGTTCAAGTTGCATGATGATTTATTCAATAAGTCAATATCAATACTCATTTTGTTTCTTACAAGAATGCTAGAAAATTTTGAGTGAAATTAAAGAGCTACTTAAATAGCTGAATTTTAAAGTATGCATTGAAAAATAAAATGAAAACGATGTATCTATTTAAAAAAAAATATTTTTTTGATGGTAAAAATAAGGCCATTTATTTTCAAATTAAAAATAAAAGGATGCATTCAAAAAAAGCTTTTAAACCACTGATGTCGAATCACTGAACCAACTTTACCAAAATAAAAAAATTCATAAAAATTTATTGTTGGATTATACTAATATTTTTTTCTAATTTTACCATTTCATTTAAATCATTTTTGAGCGAAAATTATTTTTTCTTGCTTCAAAATGATTCAGTCATTGAATCAACACAAAAAAATTAAATTAACAGTTAAATAATTTTTTTTTCAAAAAATATAGGACTAATTTGTTTTTGATGACAAGCCTTGTCGATTTATTTTTAGATTCATTAAAATTAAATTACTGATAATTACAATATTATTCTAATTTCAAAAAATTTCTATTTAAAGTTAATAACATTATTTAATTATAAAAATAAATCAATCAAAAAAATGGCTGTCAATAAATAACCTGACAAATTCCAGTAAATTGTATTAAAAAATGGTAAAAATTAGATATATCAATATTAGTGACATGTAATAAAAAGTGAATACATTTTAAAACTATTAACAATTGTTAAAGAATATATAAAATTCTTTAAAAAATGAAAATTAAATTGTTTAACTATGTTAAAGTCACATGTTTTTTTTTTTAAATGGGCCAAATTTATTCATTTTTAAGATGTGTCATTAAAATTGAATATTACTTTGAACACGCGAATGCATATCAATTAAATTGAATAAAAAAAACTTAATTGATAATATTTAACGCATTGCGACAGAATCAAAAATTTACTTACAAAAATTTATCTCTAACTTTGAAGCTTTGATGTATACTATTTGATAGTATACACAGAGAAACATTGTGGACTATATTAAGATCTTATGGTCTACCACAGAAGATAGTTAACTTGATAAAACTTTCTACGAGAATTTCGAGTGTAGCGTGATTATGCAAAGAGGAAAATATGAGAGTTTGAAAGTGTGTACATGAGTCAGACAAGCGTGCGTACTCTCTCTGACACTGAAACACGGATACCAAAAAGGCCCTTCAATGGACACCACAAGGGTGACGTAAAGTAGGACGACCAGCAGTAGCATGGAGGTCATTAATCACGAAAGAGCTTATCGAAATGGGAATGACATGGGGAGGCTATTGTTTATTATTTATAATTATTATTAAATTTTTCAGGCAGTTTACTAGATTTGTAAATTAAAAATATTAGCGCTACTAAAAAATTTGATTCATATTTTTAAAATTAAAAATATTAAATTAAGTGCTTTTTATTTTCAAATGAACCTAACTAACCCAAAAAAAAAAAATATATTTTGATAAAGTTGAGTAGATAATGAAAAAAGCGCTTTTAAATTGGTAAATAAATAAATAAGTTTTATTTAAATAATTGAATATTGGCATTGGTAATAAAATAGCTAGTACAAAAAATTAATTTTTTAATTAAATTTAAATTAAAAAAAAGCTACAAAAAAAGGAGCAAGGCTGCGATTTACATTTAAAAAGCGAACATTTTAAAACATCAAATACGATTCAAATAATAATTAATCTAGACTTGTTTGCTCTTATTATTAACTGTCGGCAGTAGATATTTCCGCAATGACAGTGTAATCGTTTTAAAAATAAAAAAAATATTATCTAAACAATTTTGACAAGGCTTTTCCTTAAAACCGGCAACGTCTTCATCATCAATACGACACAAATTAATTACATGAACATTATATTCAGTTTTAATTATTTTATCGAGCTCTTCTTGGTCAATGTAAGGAATTGAACTGTACGAATAGCTTGCTCTTACACCACATTGTTCAATGTTTAGTAAATTTTTTGCTATGGAAAAATCATTAGCCACTGGTGTTGACGGATTACTGGAAAATTTGAAATTTTTTTTTACCAAACTTTGCTGATTTTTTCCAAGACTTAATGGTGTTTTTAAATCTATATTAAACAATTGCATGTTAGGTGTCCTTATAAAACTGGTTGTCGATCCAATACTTTGATATATAATAAAGCTACCCTCATGATTATTTAAAGATTCTTTTGCTCTGCCTTCCGGCACCAAAGCATCACTCAATCGCTTTGGCTTTTTGTTTACAGGTGTTTGATATTTAATTGTTTGATGATTCATTTTAACTACACTAGGTGTGGATGGAGAAGTGATAGTTATAATAGGTATTCGATTTTTTACTGCTAATTGAATTGACTTAACAAAAATTACTATGATTATAATTTTTTTCCATCTAAACCTTGCTCTCATTCCTATTTCTAATGTTTGGGTCAGCATGTCTTGTTTCGGATTTTTCTTATAAACCCATAGAATGTCTTCGTCACTAAACTCATCTACATTAACAATGTTATTATTTGAATCGTTCAAAAGTGTTTGGCTACAAATTGATGAGTTAAATACGGCTAAAGGAGCTGATATGTCAAATACATTTTCTTTCAATGAGGACATTATTGACTTTGAATTGTGCATAATTCTTTATTTTTTTACATAAAACGCAATTCAAAGTCATTCATTCAATTAAAGCTAACTTAGCCATAACAGAGGATAGATTTTTAGAAATAAAAAAAAAAATTAATTTTTAAAAAAATGCATGCTTTGTTGAATGAGATTTAAATTCTACATAATCTAAGTTTACACAACATTGATTTACAACACTTAAATTAAATTAAAATTTGACTAACCATTTTTCGTGCAAATACTTGACACAGTTTCCTGTAAATTGTGAGCATTGTTGGTTCTTTAATAACAAGAAAAATTAAGAAAAAAAACTTTTATATGAAAGAGCTACTTTAGGCGTCTTTCAACAACAAGATCAATTTGAGCATCCTGTTTTGACTTGTTAATAATTGAGTATACTTCGTCGAAGCTCAGGCCTCGCAAGAGTTTACCATTCCATTTAACTATTTCATCATTTACTTGCAGCCTTCCAATCGTGTCTGCTATTGAGTCTTTTTTCAATTTTACTATGTAAGCACTTAGCTGATGTGTTATCGGATCGGGCCTGCCGCCGATTACTTTCATTCCAAACGACAAAGAAAGATTAAAATCGGTGGCAGAGTCGATTGTTGAATTTGATGACGAATTCACCACCGAGTTTGATGTGTTTATCATGGATTTTTTCAGGACTACATGACCAAGCATTTTTTTTCCATCTGTCGATAGCTTCCAATCACTTGGCTAATGAACAAAAAAATTTTAAAAATTGAAGTCAACAAAATCAAAATTGTCTTAATTTTGGATTTATAATATTAACATTTAATAGTGTTGGGTTCTGTGGACCGATGGCGGCCAGTTAACCACCAAAAAATGGCATTGGCCGTCTTGATGGCTGCGTGGAAAAATTTATTTTTTTTCTTAATTTTTATATCTAACAATTTTTCACATTTGAATTTTTTTAAGTTTTTATTTTTCCCCGCGGCCATCAAGACCGCCAACACTACTTTTTGGTGGTCCACGGGTCGCCATCGAAGGTAGCTAACACTTGTTTTTAATTAGTCTTTAAATTTAGAAGACATTAAATTACTTTTTTACATAATGTTAATATCATTTAATTGTTGGTTTGATATTAAATGATTCAAATTCAAAAGTTAAAGAGCTGATAAATGAGGTTGAAAATATGAAAGAAAAAACTAATTTTTTTTCTTTCATAAAGTTAAAAATAGCTCTTGCATAAATCCAAAAATTTTATGAGAAAGAAACTCTTCTAACGAATAAAAGAGATTAAACAATAGCAGGATCGCGATAGCTTTTTCTAAAGTTTTACAACAGAATTGATTATTGCATGTTTAATTTCAGATAGAATCAAAAAATTATTTTAAGTTTTTTCATTTTTGCACGAAAATATTCAAGGGGAAAGAATCGATGAAAAAAGGTCCCAGTTCCTTAAAAAAAGACAAAAAGTGACTAGGCGTATTTTAAGTATTAAATTATTATATTATCTAGTAATAAATTAAAATTCTTTTAGAATATAAAAGTTAACTAGAAATTTAATAGATTTTCTGGTTTCAATAAAAATGTTCAAATAATAAGTTTTCTTTAGAGCTCAGTCTCCTGAGTAATAAAGAATTATTTCCCAGCCTATTTCATCATTAAAGATATTCTACTTTATTTCAGATTTTGAATTATTTTAATTTTTTTTTATATTCAAAATGCGTTAAATAAAAATAAGAAAATACTGAGCAAAATTTAATTTAACTTGTTAATTATTTGTCTAATAATAAAATTATTCATAAATCTTTTCTCTTTTTTTTATGATTTTTTTCTACTTAAGCCGTTTTGGTAAGCATAAGTGACCATCGAATTAATGTTAACACTCAAAACCCGGGGAGTTTTTTTGGATCCCTTGTCTTATTTAATTTAATTTTTTATTTTTATTCCATGAAATAAGCATATTTTGAAGCAAAAATAAATTAATTTTAATTATCTAGAAAGACAAAACTTTACTTTATTTCATTCTACTTTTTATATTTTTTTTACATCACCCTTGCGGTGTTTATTGAATAAATAACCTTTAATGTTTTTTAACTTTAGACATCTGATTGAAAAAAAAATTTTAAAAAATGATAGCATTTATTTAAGCAAATACAAATAAAAGATATAGTATAAAACGCCGAAAAAACTTCCCCCGTGTTTGAGTGTTAATATCGGCATCCTTAAAAAGGTCAACGGACAATACTTTCAACCTGATTTATGGCGAGAAATCAAGAAGATTTATATAAAACTTAATAAGCTTTTTTTAAAATCTTTATTTTTAAGGTATTATGAAATTCAAATACAAATTAAACAAAATTTTTTTCATATTTTGATAAATTAAAATTTACTTAGATTAACACATTGCAACAAACTTTGTTGTAATTTTAAAAGATAAAAAATAAAACATCAATAAGATTCAAATTGATTATTAATTTTGTTTAATTTGGCTTGTAAAAAAAAGAAGAAAATTAAGCTTTTAATTTATGTAAAAAAGATACAACAAAGTATGTTCCACTATGTTGCAGGATGTATTTTATTATAGTTAATGTTGCAAAAATTTCAATTAAATTATCAAAAGAAATAAAGAAATTTTTATAAATAAAGATATAAGGATTATAAAAATATTTTAGTTGCAACTAAACCATTTTTTAAAAATTCATTTTCAGATAATAGATAGGTTAAAATATCATTAAAGTTTTAACGTCGCACCATAAAAAATAACTTTTTTTCATCCTAATTTTAAACCTAGTAAAATATCAAAGTTTTATGTACTAATGTTTCAAAAGGGAGGAAGATCCGCAAGAATATAGCAATGTAATTTTTTTAAAGGTGCTGGTGTCTGCAAAATTTATACCAGGGTTATCAAACAAAATGTGTATATCTAAACACTGTAAAACAGTCTTTTACTATCAGTGGAGATGATTTATAATGTGAAAGACATAAAATTAAATTTTCTTTTTCAATTAATTAAATAAAGTCAAATAAAATGAATAAAAATATTTTAAAAAAAAAATTAATTTAAATAGAAAATTATAGGTAGATTTAAAAAATAATAGAACTTAACTGGAACCCAATTTAATTGAAATAGGCCTCAAGTTTATCATGAGTTTCTCACTTATTTTTTTAAATTAAAAAATTCCTTCTACTTACAGACAAAAATTTGTTTATTTTGTGCGCCAAAATTTCTTCTTTAGGTAAATCTTTAATCAAATAATTTTCAACTATGGGACGTAATTCGTCTATAACCGAATTTCTATTGGATTTTTTGTCTACAAGCTTTTTGGCAGTGAGACTAGCACTCTCAAATTCCATTTCATCATTAGTAGTATACTCAGTAGTAGAACGTAATTCTTCGTCCAAATCATAATCATCGTTTTCGTCTTCCTCATCGTCATTTGCATCTATCTCTTCATTTCTGTTATTTAATGCATTGCTTTCAATATCAGCCAATTCGACATCATCACTTTGATTTTCATCATCAGACAAATTAAGCGACCTCTGCTTCAATTCAGCCAAAAGTTTATTCTTGATAGCATTTGTGTCCACCGGAAGGGCTGGCAAGGCTGGTTGTTTGCGCACTTTGACTTGACCCAAGTTTCTTCCACACACATTCAACTCGTCTAATTTTGTTTGAATATCCTCCAAAATATTCTCTGGCAAATTTGACCGTTTCTCTAATTGAGACGATTTGTCAACACTAGCGGACACGTCTGATGATTCAAGCTTCACATCCGAAGTTTTTTCCTTAAGCAATGCATTCAACGACATTTCTCTTTGATACATTGATGTCTCGTCAATGTCAATCTGGGCCAATTCGCTCAAATTCGAACTGCTATTCTTTCGGCTGGAGGTTCGGGACGCTTTTAGCAGCAAAATTGGATCGGCAATTCGCTCGGCTCTTGATCGACCCATGTTAATTTGAGACACAGACGAGCCCGGTGATGAATAGAAATTAGTGTCGCTAGTAAGACAACTCTTAATCAGCTCTTGACTAGATGCGTGTTTGTTAGATGTGCCATTTTGTAAAAAAACAGGCTCATTTAAGTCTTTGAAGTAGTTGGGTGGATTTGTAAGTGATGCCTGTTTTATTAGGGTCATTCTTAGCCGGCCTGGCTTACGAGCGGAGACGGACAAGTCCTCTGAGTTTTTCGTTGTATTCAAAGCCGACTGTCCTTGTCCTGAAGATGACTCGTCCTGAGACAACTGTTTTATTCTACTCAGATTTGGCAATTGCCGCTTTGAGCTCGTTTGATTAGCGTGACCGGTTTCGTTTTTTGCCCCAACTTCATTAACGATTTTTTTTCTGCTCAAGAGTGCGCTCTGAACAAACTCGTCTTGTTTTCTTTTGCACATGGAGCACATCCATATTTCCTTTAAATAAAATCATACCATTACCAAAACAAGATAAATTAATTTTTATTTATTTACTTTAGATTTTGTAATGTATTTAACTGAGCACCTTATACAACAACGTGATTTACAACTAAAACACACACGACCAACACTTGAGTTAGTAAATTTAATTTTTTTGCATATATCGCACACGTTTCCAGTGTCTACTGAACCGTAACGTTGCTTTATTTCCTGGGCTATGTCGCTAATGGAATGGCGTTGTGATTTTTTTAATTTTATTTGATCAACATTTGACAGAGAATTGTTACTGTTGGTTATAGTACTAAAATTTTGATTTGTTTTACTCCTAGAAAAAAAAAGTTAAAATACACGACTTTTATTTTATAATTAAAAGAAAAATCAAAATTTTTATTTTTTATCAAACTTTTTTCAAGGAACTTAATAAGTAATTTTGAAATTAAAAAATATCTTCTAAAAAATTGCTGTTTTTTGTGCTTTTATTTTTAATAGGCATTGATTAGGATATATTATAGCGTGTATTTCTTAAGATTAAAGTGCAAATTTATACATATATCTTGTTCATATTATTACAAGTCCTCTGAGTTTTTCGTTGTATTCAAAGCCGACTGTCCTTGTCCTGAAGATGACTCGTTCTGAGACAACTGTTTTTCTTATGCAAAAAAAGGACAAAAATAAAATGGTGCAAAAGAGTTTATTTTAATTTATCAAAAAAAAAACTTTTTTTCAATTTTTATGTATTTTAAATTTAAAAAGCCAAAATTTTTGTAATCATTAAAATTTTGTCATAAACAAGTTGTTTTTCATGAATATTAATGATGTTATACAGTACATAAGATTTTCAGAAAAAACCAATTTATTCTTTTTAAATAAATTAAAGCTTTTTTAGTGTTCTTCTTATTTAAATTTCTATTCCTATCATAAATTTTTCCTTTTATTTTGTCCTTTTAAAACAGTTTTTTGCATCCTGCCTTTCAATTTAAGATTTATGGTCTAAAGGATAAAATCAGTACATTAACCAAGTCTTGTATCTAGTAAGAATTAGAAAATACCAATTCATACTATTTTTGAGTATGTTTTTTAAAAGCTCTAGAAATAAACTTTTTATATCAGTTTTAAAATTATTCCTTTTTTTTTTGTTTAAAAAAAAGCTTCGAATTAAATTTAAATAAAAAATTTATAATATTAATAAATTACAAGTTAAACGAAAAAGGAAAAAAAAATAGAATAAAATAAAAGAAAATGAATCGAATTTGAATGATAATTAATTGAGTTTTTGAATTTTTTTTCTTAAAAGCTACCATAGCGAGACTAAAGCTAGTCCCGCTTGACAGGTATTCTGCTGTAGCTTAACACAATTATTATTATTATTAAGTTGTTAGTCTTGCATAGCAGGAAGGTTGAGATTGTTTTGTATTTAGATTAGACAATAATTTTTTATCAATAAAAAAAAAACAGTTTTTTATAAAAAAAAATAATTAGTTCTAATTAAATCACATAAAGAAAAATCACTTTTTAACAAGGAATATGATCTCAATAAAGCAAATTTTATTTTTTGAAAGTGAACGTTAAGACAAATATTCTTAGGGTAAAAATTAGCTAAAAAAGTTGTTTAATTATTTTAAGAATAAAGCTTCCATACAGCTTCCATAGAGCTAAATGTCGAGATCAGTTAGTATGGATACTATAATACAGTCTCACTAATACTACTACTAATAATAATAAAAATTTAAAAAATTATATTATTAAAATTAATGCAAATTTTTGATACTTAGTTAAGTAAAATATAAATTAGAAGTATTAAAAAAATTTAATAATTATAAAAATAAAATGACTCAAAAATTATCATTAAAAAAGGTTTTTGAAAATTTTTTAAATTAATGAAATGATTTCTTCAATAAAATCTAATATCAAATACATGAGTAATTTAAGCAAACAGAAGTATCAAATTTAATTTAAATTAATGATATTTTAATTAGATCCTATCCATGGATTTTTTATATTTAATTTAATCGACTGGTTTATTCTTATGAAACCAATTGACAAAATTCTGCCCAATTTTAAATATATTTTAAATAAATTTTTAAAAAACTAATTAATAATATCAGCATCTTAAATTTTCTAATATTAGAAAAAAATTATTTAATCAATCAATAGTTTTTTCAAAAAATAAATAATTATTTTAGCTATTATTAAATATTAAAAATTGATATTAATAAAGGCTATTTTGGAAGTCAGTGTTCAAGTACAGTAAAATAAAAATTATATTCCTTTATTTAAATATTTAATTAAATAAGCATTGATTTAAAATTTAATTTTTTAATAGACAAAAAATAGAGTTTTAGAACTAATTAATTTTTATGATTAAAAAATTCTATTTTTTCCAGGAAAAAAAAGATTTTTAATAAAATTAGCAATTATTTTTATTTTGATCTGCTCTAAGGCCAACTCTTGTGGCATTATATTTTTTTATTTTCTTTTAAAAAACGCATTCATAGCTATATTTTCACGAGCTGAGTTTTATAATCAATCAAATAAATTAAATTAAAAAAATTAAAATTAATATTCATTTAAATTTAATACTCTTTGAATTTTTTTTTAAGAATCTGATTATTATTATAGGTGTTTTTTTTTCTCTTAGTCAAATAAAAGCTTGTTCAAGTTTTATTGATTATTTTGTTAGAATTTTAAGTATACTCATTAGGAAATTAACCTGATTTAAACATAAATAAATTATTAGCCAAATAATATCCTGTTTGTCTTAATTTTTCATTTACAGCAAGATAAATTAGAAATTTGCTTATTCTAGTATTCCAATAGGGAAAATGTTAATGAAAAATAATTTGACCATAAACTTCCTCTAATGAGAAAAAATACATTTTTTTAATTTCCTATGGAAAATGTTTTTTCAAAAACTTACTTGGTCGAGAGCCGATTCAGCTTAAAATCTTTTTCCTCTTCGGCTTTTTGTCTGTCTAAAACTGACTGGATGATTTTTCGTTCCTCTTCGCTGAGGTGGCTCAGATCAGGCAAGTCGGATACGAGTTCGCTATTGGAGACTGCTTTGCGATTCTGAGGCAGCTTGGAATCGGATTGTTTGATGGACGATGATGACGATGACACTTTAGTCGACCAAAGCGCTATTGAGCTCGTCGACTTGGGGTACATCGCTACTGAAAACTCGAGCTAAAGATGGCGTAACCGATCTGTGTGCACCGATGTAGGCCGATTGTATTGTATCTGAATTCTTCTTTATTTGACACAAATAAAACAGCGACATAAACAATTTTATCGAACCAGGCAAAACCATTTATTTTCAATTTATCGTAAATTAATCATTTTTTGACAAAATAAAATAAACTGCTCGATTTTCTTCTACAATGGCAAAGTTTTGTTTTCATTTATTTTAAATTAAAAAAAAAATTAATAGAAGAAAAAAAAAAGAGAAAAAAAAAGGAAAAAATTCCGCTTCATTTTTCACAATGCTTTGTCCCTGAGTCTTATATTTCCTAAAGTATACTAAGTGTTAGCGTACGCAAGTGAAAATTGAATTCTTTCTTTTTTTAATTAAAAATTTCTAGTCGCAATCATAATCAAGGAAGAGAAATGATGATAATGGTTATATTCTGTTGCCTATATCGTTTTGTTAATTTCGTTTTCTTTACTCTTATTATCATTATCCGTGCCAACAAAAAAAATAATTATAATAATTTGTAATTGCATCAAATATTATCAATAGTGATGACAAACACAACATTTGATAGCTAATCCAAAATTTATAAAAAAGAAAATAAAAAACAAGATAAACTAATTGTAAATTGGCATTTATTTACAAGATACGAGCAGAGTGAGCGATAGACTATGGGGATTCTTTTCACTCATAAATACTGAATTGGTTTAGACTTAACTCGAAAATTGAATTCAATTCGTCACCATATTTTGATTTTGAAATTTATAATTCAAACTTTTCTCCTTTTTTTCTAGTATTTAATTTCTTTGTTGTGTCTGAGTTCGCTTTTATCATAATTTTTTCTGTCACAGAATTTCAAATATTGGAAATATTTCTTTTCAGAGGATATTTATTATTATAATTTTAGAAATGGTAGCAAGTAAAAACTATGCTCTTATCGAATTATTGATCAAATATAATAAAGAAATTGTTCCCAAATTCGCCAAATGTTAAATTAATCTAATTTAGTGAACATCAGGAAGTTTACTAGATCATTAATCTAAGTTTTTTTTTTAAATTTATTTCTGAAAAGACTGCTGTTCACAAATTTCTACAAAATAAATTTGGAAAAAAATAATTTTTCATCATAGTTTAGTATAAAATAAATTTTTTCGCGTAAAATCATGCATTGATGCTGAAAGAGGCCAAGTTAAAAGAATATAATTAATGATAGATACAAATTAACTATGAAAGGCAGTTGTGATAAAAATTTTTAAAATTACCTCCAATTGACTGTTTTCCTATTCTCTTTTAAAATAAGTCTAAGTTATACTTTTAATAAAAATAATTTGTTTTTTTGCGTCAAAACATTTTCTTTTAATTGGCTTATAAAATTTATTTAGACTCAAAATAAACAATTGATAAACTCAGCAATTTACGTAGACGAGTTGCTTACTAAAACTTTCTAAATAATATAAAGTTTCTTGGAAAATTCAGCATTATAAATTTAGGAAAAAAAATAAAAAATTAACTAGCTAATTTTTCTCTTTTTTCTAAGCAAAAAAAGCCGTCTAAACTCTGATAAATATCACTATATTTTTAACTTGTTGGTAGATAAAATTTACAGTAATTTAAATTCTAAATATTTGAACAACTAATCTTGACTAAAAGACACTTTTTACACGGAAACTTTTGATTTATACCATTTAGTTGTGAACAAACAATAAATGTTTCCTAATTGAATTAAAGCATATTCTCGTGTTGTATATTAAACTTAAACAAACTGGTATTAATAATTTAAAGATTAGACAATTGTTTGATGGTTTTTTTTAAATGTAATAAATAAAAACTACCATGGCATTTAAGAGTTTTGAACAAAAAATTAAAAATGCAAATTATTTTTTCGTTTATTTTTTCCTATTATATAAAAATCAAATAATTTTAACAAATTAATATTTTTAATGGATTTTTTAAAAGTGTTTGTTTTTTATCCAAATTGGCAACCATAAATTTTAAATTTTAATAATCAATAATGCTTTGTTTTAAAGTTAATTTTCAAAATATTGATTGATTTATTAGTATAAATTTTGAGTCATGGTTGCTTACGATTCATAAAATAAACATAAATATAATTCCCGCGCTATCCTCTTAATTATGCTATCAAATATAATGAATATTATCTAATTTTTTTAATTTAATCTAGATTTTTAAATGTTTTTCTATTTATTTAAAGGTAATTTGAAATAAAAATAGTATAAATATCTATCTTATTTGAAAAGAATTAAGAATCTCATCACCATTAATTTTTCCCTTTTTATTTAGAGCATTTGAATAAAAGTTATTTTCAAAAAAATCTCTAAAGATTTCATAGTAATTAAATAATAATTCTGGTTGAAATCAATTCAAATTTTAATTTTATTGTTCTCTAATGCTCTAATCTCTTTTACTATGTTTAAATATTTAGACAACTCAGTTCAAAACCTGAAATTAAATATTTGGATAAGTATACTTTGATTTGTGAGAATCTCTTTTAAAATTAAAAATAACTAAAATTCCAATTAAAAAATAAATCCCATATACAAAACTAATTACATTATAAAAAATCCTTTTTTTTATAATCCTTTGACTTGAAATAAAAAGAAATTATATTCTATTGAAATTATTTTTTAGAGATTTGAAATGAAAATTTTATCTTGATTATCTTGGATTTAAGAGTCATTTTAGTCAAAAACTGTGTGAATTATCAAAAAGCTAGAATTTTAAAATCAATACACCATTGAATTTATAAAATTTATAAATGAAAAAAGATCCATTTAAAGCATAAATATTGAATAAATATTTTAAATAGTTTTCTTTTAACAAAATGAATTCTAATTATATTTTTCCATTAAATGTTTCCGTCTTTATTCCATTATCGAAAAAATATTCACTTAGCATCAACCTTAATTCAAATTTTGTTTAATCAAATGTCAACTATTTAGTCGAATAATAAGTTTAATTGAAAACCTCTCTTTAAAGACAAATGGCACACACGCACACCTTTCTTTGACTCACTCGATTTCTTTTTTTTTATTAATAAAAATTCATAATGTATTTGATTAATTTATTTTTTAATCTTTTTAATTAAAAAATTAAATGCAAGGCCAAAACCTCCCTAAAAAGCTGGTCATGTTTCATGTTTCTGTTCCATTGGTTGTTAGACTTGTGGAAGAATACAAAAAATGTTTCGAAGCAAGATATATTGAATACCCAACTCCATTGTGTAATTGCTACCTTACTATTTCTTCTTTTTACCCTGAA
>VANL01000847.1:0-22212 GCA_006352455.1 Brachionus sp. 'Tiscar'
TGAATCTCAAAATAGATCACAACTTGTGATCTTTCAGATCACGTAACTTTTCAGTTCACATACACGGGTAGCGCCCACTAATTATTAGAAAAAAACAAAAGAGGGGATGCTATTAACAATTTATTTCGGTTAAATTTTGAAATTTAAAATTTTTTTTTCAATTATTCTTCCTAATTTTTCAAAATTAAAAATTATCTATTATTTAAAGTAGAGTAAAGCTATTCATCATTCTTGTTAATTTAAAATAATTTTTATTTAACTTGATAAATCATTAATAATATAACTAACTTACTTTATTAAATCAATCTGTCGTCTTGATAGGTAAAAATCTGTCTCGACTAAAATTCCAATTAAATCATAAGTTGTCGATAAATTTTCATTCTTTAGAAAAAAACAAAAACAATTGAGTGTTTCTGTGTTTAATTTTGTTTGATTGGCACAGATCGAATCCAAGTTCTTTATTTTGCATAGATTTACATGCCGAATAAAAATATCCCTTGTTCTTTGCAGCTCAGCTTCCGAGTTTTTTTTTCTCATAATTTCACACTCTGTTAGAACATCTATCTCGTTAATTGTGGATTCAAAATGATTTAGCAGACAATTTTTCAAATTATAATCAAGAAAAGTTTCAAACATTTTATTACTTTTTGTTTTAAGTTTTGTAATCATTCATTAAAATAATTTTTATTTTTAGATTTTTCTAAATGCTCAAGTATAACCTAGAAGTTTGTATAAATAGATAAGCTGATTTCTTTAAGGTTTACAAAATTTTTTAGCTCATATAAGGATAATTATGTCTGTGCTCTTTTTTCTTTCAAAGTCAAATTTGAATTTTATTACCTTAAAGGTCTTTAAACAAATTTATAATTTTTTTTACAAATTTAAAGTAAAATGATTTGTGTCATATTTAAAAAATATGACTCTTTAAATCAAATTTAAAATCTTTCACATAGCTTTTGAAAAATAAGTTTTACTACATCTTGTCAAAACCAAATATTGTAGTTTTTTTTTTGACATTAAAATTATTTTTAATATCATTTAGGCAATTTAAGTTTTCAACAATGAAAAATTTCAAAAATTTTTCTTCAGAGTTGATTTTCAAATTTTAAGTATTTAAATTTCATTAAAACAATTTTGTTGTTCTTGTTTTTATTATAATTAAAACCATTTGTTGAGATAGATAAATTTCAAGATAAAAATTCAGGTATATAAAAATAAAAATTAGTCGTCTAATTCTAGTATACTAAAATCTCTATGTTGTTAAAATTTTTAATAAATGTTTTATCTGAAAAATAAATTTTTTTTAAATTAAACGAATTTAATCGTTTTTGTTACTAAATCCTAAAATTTATAAAGATTGACCAGTATTTTTTTCTTGAAAAGCATAATAAATAAATGGCTCTAAATTTTTCTTTAAAATATAAACTCTAAAATTAAATTTTAAGAGTCTTGATCCATGACAAAAATACTAAAATTTTTTTAAAAAAATATTTTTTGTTCTCCGGGCAACTTGTATTAATAAACGCATGAAAATCAATTTTTCTCTCGTAATTCTGATTAAATAGAAAGTAATTAGCATAAGAATAATTATAATTTGTTTTTGCATCTCATACCTTTTTAAGTTTTACTTTTAAAATTAAAAATTCTAAATAACTAAGCTAAAATTTTAAATAAATTGAATCTTGAAAAAGAGTAATTTAAAAGATTCATATATTTAAAACAAAATGAGTGCAATTATTGAAGAAAATTTCTTCACAGAAACCGAAGGTCATGTTAATGTTGTAGGAATATATGAAAAATACTTGAAAATATTTTTTTTAAACGATAATGAAGATAACGAGATTACTTATGAAATAAGGGATGTCATCGGATGCTATTTAGAGAAACCTTATGCATTTAATGATAAAAAAGTAAACTTAAATATTTTTATTTTTCCAAAAAAAGATGGAAATAAGCGAAAAAAAATTTGTCTCAAACTAATTTATGACAAGTGTAGAAAAAAGTCATTAAATTTGAAAAAAATACAAAATTTTAAAATACATCTTGATCAACTGATTGAAAAAGACCGCAGACCTTTTTTGGTTTTTGTAAATCCGCAATCTGGCTCAGGAAAAGCATCAAAACTATTGCTGCATCAAGTAATATGTATTTGGAAACTTGCTAATGTTAAATTCACTGTAATTGAAACAAGTATTTTATTTTAAATTAAAAAAAAACTTGTTCAAAATTTATAATAATAAGATTATTCAAATCATGCCAGAGATAATGTCAAAAAAATTGATATTAATAAATATCGTGGTATTATTGCTATATCAGGTGATGGTTTAGTACACGAAGTGTTAAATGGTCTTCTTTCTCGTCCAGACTGGAAAAAAGCAATCAAAATCCCAATAGGACAAATTGCTGCAGGATCTGCAAATGGATTATCTTCTTCGATCGCTTTTTTAAGCGATGAAAATTTTGTATATGATAAAATTGAAAATTTTGCCACTCTAATGTCATTTGTTTATGCAAAATCTGAGCCAGTTCCAATGGATTTAGTTAGTGTTCAATTGAAGAATGAAGCATTTGTTAATTCATTTTTAAATATTGAATGGGCTATGGTTGCGGATGTTGATTATGAGAGCGAGCAATTTCGTTTTCTGGGCGGTTTAAGGTTTGTCCTGGGTGCTATCAGAAGACTTATAAGTAAAATTCAAAGCACTTACTCAAGTTAGTTTATTTTTTATTCAAGATTTAAGAAGATATAGAGGAAGAATTTCATTTTTACTTGCTGATGATGTGAAAGATTATAAACCCAAGGATCCAAATTTAAAAATTATGACCAATACAGAAAACTATTCATGTCCATTATTAGATAAAAAAAGGCTTTGCAATAGAGAATTGAACATAGAATACAATTATTTGAAACCCTTAAATGAAAAAGTTCCAAATGACTGGTTGACAATTGAAGATAGTTTTGTAATGTTTGCTGTAGTAAATCTTCCTTTAATGGGAATCGATTTTATCATATCACCGGAAACCAAGTTAAATGATGGCTCGATGATGCTCACTTTTGTTAAAGATGGGGCACCAAGAATGAGAATTCTAGAATTTTTTAATGATGCAGCGAAGGGAAAATTTCTTGAAAATGAATATATTGAATTTGTAAAGGTAAAAGCATTTCGCCTTGAGCCGCTTGATGACCACGGGTGTGGAAATATTATGATCGATGGCGAAAAAGTTCATTATGGAGCAATTCAAGGCGAAGTTTTACCTCAATTTGCCAGAGTATTGAAATGATTTAGTCATTCATTTGATGTTTTTATTATAATGATAAGAGGAAATTCTTTTTTCCCGCAAAAATTAATGATTTTTCGTATACACAAATATTTTCTCTATCAAATTTTCATATTTAAATTTTAAAGATTTTTTTTTTCCTCATAATAAATAAAACCTCTATCTCAGGATCAAAAATTTTTTTTTCCATTATAAAGGATTTCCTATTAATTTTAAAATATCACATCCTATTTTTGATTATATTTTATATTTATCAATACAATTCTTTTAAATGAAGAAATAACGAGATTTTAAATTTATAGATAATGGTCATAAATTTGAAATTAAATTTTTTTTCTCGAATACTTTTACAAATAAAAAAACAAGCAATTATTTTTTTTTTTCATTCAAAAGCGCTTCAAAAGTGATTTCTACTTCTTTTCTTAAGCTTTCTATTTTCTTTTTTAAAAATAATTTCTTTATTAGGGGCTATTCTTCTCTAAATTCAATACCTTTCATCCATTTTCGTTAGGTAATTCGTTATAGAAGCTCTTGCTCACATTTTCAGATGACGTAGTGGAAATATTTCTAAAAAATTCTCCAATCCTTGAGAGGTTTAAACAACAAGCACTTGAACATAGAAAATATTCATTTTTTTGCTCTTTTTCTTGATCAAAAATCTAATATTTCTTTTTCTAACAAAATTACTATTTGCAAACAAAATAACTTATTACTGTATAAAATTACTTCTTTAATATAAACTGATATAGAAAAAAATCATTGATCTCGAAGAGACATTTAATGAATCATCGATCGAAGATAAGAGTTCGTCTGCTAACGAAATAGGCATTGAAATTAACAATCAGACCAACAACTCCAATTCTTGTAATCGACCAAACAGACGAAAAATGATTTACTGGAGCGTTGAAATTATATTTAACAATTACAATGAGGCCGTGAAAAGTATTGAAAAAAAATGGATTCACCAAAAAACTCACAGCACCAAAAATGGAATAAAAGAATATTATAAATGTTCCATTAATTCGCAAGCCTAAATCTGGAGCTGGGAATCAAATTTAAATTTCTTATTCTATTAGACTTAATTTTGTTTTTATTAAAAAAAATTTTTTATAAAAAATCATTTTAATTTTACTTAAGTATTTTTAGACAAAAAAAGTATTCTAATATCACAAGAGTATTTTTAGAATGCAATGAGAAATTTTAGAAAAATGAGGATTTTTGGTGAAAGAAAAATTCTAAGCCTTATATACATGTATTTTTTAGGTTTTGATTTTATGACTTTTTTTCTAAAAGTGTAAAGTAAAAGAAACGTTTCATTGAATGAGATCTAAGGACAAATCTGGCATTAATGAAATATTCAAAATACTTTAAGAATTGACAGTGAATGATGAAAGCCACAATCTTGCACTATTCAATGCATTAACAAGAAAGCATATTGAAAAACCTTCAAGTTCTCTAGTGAATTAGAAAACATTTTTAACTCAATTATGCCAAGTCTTCAATTAAATCTTAAAGAATAACTTTCGAAAAACAAAGTTTATTTATTTGGTTTGCTTGGAAATTAGAGCTCAATCGCTATCACCATTTTAAGAGGGATGTGGATTGAAAACAAATAAATCATATTTAATATTTAAGTTTTACTAATTTTATTCAAAAGACTATTAATAGTCGGATAATTTACTTTCTTTTATGATAGCACTTAATGCAGCCATAGAAACTTGTACTTAAATTAGTATATAGAATACTTGCTATTTCAGGCTTATCAAATACACTATCGTATCGTATTTATAACAAACTTAAATAGTAAATTAGGTATAGTTCAAATTTAAACCCTGCTGCCTACTAAATTTTTTCAGATCTACTGATTAAGCCATGATTTTTCTTCTGTTTGAACATCTATTTAGTTAATTATGGATATAAAATGGTTTAGCAAACAATTTTCTTTGACTTTGAGAATTTAGACTTCTTTTTTTTTTAAATGTCAAGCCAAAAAAAAAAATATTAAAAAGTTTTGCTCAAACCGAATAAAATAGTATGTTTCGACAATAAAAAAAAATTCAAAAAGTTTAAGCTTTAAAATTTAAAAATAAAAATTTTATTTTTTTTTCAGATATTATTATATAGACTGTTTATTTTCAGTTCAAAAAAATATTTCTTATAAAAGTATGTAACTAAAATTAATTTTTATTCGAACAAATCATCAATTGTTTTCTTGGTATCTTCAAAAGGTGCAGCTGTATTGTCTTTATTCACAATACTATTATGACTTTTCCTACCCGAATTAATTCTCTCTTTTTTCGATTTTACCGAACTTGATGAAGAAGTCGAACTTTTTCTACTCAGTTCAAAATTTCCTTTGTCATCTAAATTTTGGCTTGTTCTTGATTGAGCACGTGAACTTGAACTCTTCTTCGATGGTGTTGGTATTCTATCTGCATTTTGAGAGGCCTCTTTTATTAATCTTCTTATCGAAGGAAAATTGCTCTTCGATAATTCAGGACTTGAAACTTTTTCGGCTCTAATTGGAGATTTAGCCTCTTCTCTCAATGAAGAAGAACTTTTCTTGGATGACAAAGGGCTTTCTGCTTTTTTAGTGTTGCCAAAAATTTTCTCTGCATTAGAAGCTTCAACAATAATTTTTTTCAATGGCGAAAAGTTGTTTTCAGCTAGGCCAGAGCTTTCTGTTTTTTCATCATTGTCTGAAATTTTCTCGGCTTTAAACGGAGATTTAGCTTCTTGTCTTAGTGAAGTAGAACTTTTCCTAGATGGCAAAGGACTTGCTACTTTTTCACTTCTGGCTGTATTTGATGGTGAACTGAATGAATTAGATTTTAATCTTTCCTTAAATGAATTAATCAAATTATTTTCAGTTTTAGTTGGGGTATTTGGTGGCGATTTTGATTTCAAAGTATCTTCTCTGGCCGAAGGGCTTTTAATAGATGGTAAGCTCAGCTTTTTTTGTGAGTTGGGTTTTTCTGAATCCGAGTCAGATGACTTCTTTTCTTTAGCATTTGAATTTGCTCTTGATCTTGGCTTATTTTCTGAATCAGATAATTTTGAACCAGAAGAACTTGATGAGGATATGGATGTAGATGATGCTGATGATGATGTTACATATGATGTTGATGACGAATTTGAACGAGAGCTTTGTGTAGGAGAGACTCGTGATTTTTTAGATTTTTGTGAGTTGGGTCTTTCTGAATTCAAGTCAATTGACTTCTTTTCTTTAGCATTTGAATTTGCTCTTGATCTTGGCTTATTTTCTGAATCAGATAATTTTGAACGAGAAGAACTTGATGAGGATGTAGATGATGATGGCGAATTAGAACGAGAGCTTGGTGAAGAAGAGGTTCGTAATTTTTCCGATTCTCTTCCAGTCTCTATTTCATCATTTCTGTTACCGCTAAAAAATAATAATTTTAAGACGTTTTAAAATCAGAATTTATCATCTTTAATTTAGAAAAATATCCAAAGAAAAGGATCAAAGAAAGCTTGATGAATATTTAATTTGGAATTATTCTCATTAAAAATAATTTAAATGTACAAACAGTGTTAACAGATAAATGATTGTCCTTGTTTGTATCTGACGAAAAAATTTGGAAAGAAGTTTAATTTTAATTAAAATCAATTAATTAAAAATTTTTTAAACTGCCTTTTTCTTCACATTAAACTGATATTTCAACTATTACCGAAACTCAAACCATTCAGGCACAACAAAATTATTCTTAGTTCTCCAAGCAGTAAATTATAACTCAACTCGTAATACTTGAGAAAAAAAGCTTTATTTGATTATTAGATTATTTAAAGGAAAAAATTATTTAAAAATCTAAATAAAAAATAATTATTAATTTTAATTTTTTTAATATTGATTATTATCCCAAATACTTTTTATTTTAATTTTAATCTCGTATAATTTTATTTCAAATCGTTTTTGTCTAACTTTTCTTTTATGAAACAAAATTATTTTTATGTGAGATTTTCTATTAGTAATTTTTGCGTCAATTTAAATGTTAAAAATTTTCTATCCATAGCGAACCATTAAAAATTGAATGAATAAAAAAATATGCTGAATTGATTCCATCAGTATTTGTTTTTTAATTTTAGATGAATATTATAAAAATAACCAAGATAACTTACAACTCAATCAATGGTTTTCCCATCAAGCTTGCTAAGTAGTTTGCTACTCTTTCATGTCCCCTTTTTTCTGCCAAATCATAAGCTGTGCACTCATTTAAATCCATAATATTCAGATTGGCTTTGTGATCACAAAGCCATTCGACAATATCAATATGACCCGAATCAGCAGCCAAATGTAGAGGCGTTTGCCCTTCATTGTTCTTAATTTGAAGTGAAGCGCCTGAATCAAATAAAATCTTAAGACATTGTAAGTGATTATAGCGAGCACAAAAATGAACTGGCAAATAGCCGAAAACGTTTTCTTCATTAATAAGACTATCATTATGGTCAACTAAATATTTGACAATTTCCTCTGAGCCATTCTCACAAGCAATCGAAAGCAAACTTTTTCCTTTTGAGTCAGTTCGATTTATTTCTGTTGGACTTTCGGCTACAATTTTCTTCAAATCTTCTAGAGAATTTTTTTCTACTGCTTCAATTGAATTCATAGTTAGTGGATTAGATTCAATTACATGAATTTTCTCTTTATTTTTTGAAGATCTTTGACTTGATTTGCGACTTGAAGCTTTTTTCTCTGATGTTTTGGATGACGCTGAAGAAGAAGAACTAGAGCTAGAGCTAGAACTATTACTAGTACGTGAACTTGAATGCAAACTTCTAGTAGTAGATGATTCAGGAAATAATTTTTCATGGTCTAATTTTGGCAGATTAGAGCTCATGTCATCCACATTTTTTGAAATTTCATCGCTTTCTTTTGGTGATCGCCTTGATTTAGTTCTAGACAAAGCTTTTGAATTAGAACTATGCTTCTGACTTGATTTCGAAGATGAAGAAGATGAGGATCGAGATGATGTCTCCGATATTTCTGAACTTATATGTGTATAGTTTTTTTTCAAAAGTATTCTTGATGTTTTTTTGTCCTCAGATGAAGTTCCAAACCAATCGTCACATACAAAATTATAACTAATGTTATTTACGCGATCTTCGACTCTTAAAAATTCCATGAACCAATTGAACTCTAAAATTATAACATAAAAATTTTTCTAAGTGTGATATTGAAAAATCTAAATTTCTAACCAATGCCGGATTCAAAGTGTCCTATTTGAATGGCTTTTACTTCTCCAATGTCAACTGTTTCTATTTCAAAAATGTCAATGTTTGACCTGCTAAAAGGAATTCTGTGCTTTTTTGAGTTTTTAAGAGCAAAATATCTAGATTTTCCCTTTTCACCGAATAAAACAATGCCAATTTCAGCTTCAGTACTTGATCCATTTCGATCACCTGTCTTTACCAAAATTTTATAAGTGACTGAATCGCCGGATTCAACCAATTTCAAATCATCTATCTATTGAAAAAATTTAATGCATCTTAGCTTTTAAATTAAATTTTATAGATAATCATTGCCTTCTAAATAATCATTCATTATGTGATCCTATTAAAAAATTTTCAAAGCCAAAATTTTTGAAATTCTTCATTTTTAACACTGTATATGAAAATAAGTTTAAATCTAAATCTATTTCTAACTTTTATTTGAATATTCTTTTTAGAACAATCATTTAAATTAATTGAATAGAAATACTAGTGATTACCTTGAGTAAACTATTTTAAAAATAAACATTAAAATCAAACAAATATTTAATAATACAAATCTTAATAAAAAAATATTATTGAAATTTTTATAAACTTTGCTGAATTTTAGCAAAAGCAAGATCATTACTTCTGTTTCTAAAATTGCTAGTGTTTTTTAGAAAGCCACGAAAATTAAACAAAAGTGCTTTAAATTAAAAATTTAATAATTTTTTCAGAACAAAAGCTTTTTTTTATTTATTTAAGGCATTTATTTTTCTCAATTTTAAATTAAATTTTTAAAGAAAAATAACCCTAAGTCTACAAACAAACAAAGCTTACCCATGCATAAAGGTTTTCATCTTGATTTGCACTTTGCTGAGCACTATTGGTTAATGTTTTTTTAATATCATCAAACTCGTCTCTCAAAGGCCTAGACTCAGTGTCTTTATCATCTTTAAGGGGATTTAATTCATCATTTAAATTATTTCTACGTTCCATTTCCGCCTCTCTTTGTTTACGCTCTTCTTCTTCTTTGTACCTATCACGTTCCAGGCGCCTGCTTTTTGCCAATGACTTTCTAGCATAGCATGCTAATTGTGGCTTTTTAGAATGAGTCAAAAAAATTTTTTTTTTAATTAACTAAAATCTACTTTGCTATCTTTATTTTTTGCCAGATTTTTCATTAAAATTATATCTTCCTTTAGGGAAAAAATAAATAAAAATTTTAAAAAATATTTTAAAAATTAAGTGTGATAAGTTAACTACAAGTGTGTCAAACTAAACACAAAAACTACAATAAAAACAAAAAAAAAACACTAAGAAAGAAATAAATTTTACTTTGGGGAAACAAAATTCGCTCTAGAATACAATTATTTTTGTATTTTAATTTTCAATAGAAATTTTAAAAAAATTACTGTTGCACTCATTATTTTGCTGGTCAAATTGAGCATTGATATTTTTTCTCTTTTGCTAAGATGTGGCGTGTTTTTGTTGCGTACTGTAATTATACCTGCTGGTACTGTTGCGATACTTTTGTTGCGTTTTTCATACTGGGAAGCTTCGAAATAATCCTTTGGACGAGATTGTCTTGTGGGAGACTTGGACTTAATTTTTCTCTTAATTCAGAAAAAAAATAGAAAAACAATAATTTTCATTAAAAAAGCCTTCAATTAATTTTTTTTATTGAAGCCTTAAAAAATTTAGAAATTACTACTCGATCCCATTTACAGTGATATTTAAGTTCATCGCGATAGAACTTTTCTCTCAGTCTTAAATCTTCATTCTTGACACAAATAGATCAAATAATATTAATTTAATTTTTTGAAAATTTATCTGTATACTTTAGGTGAACCAATTTTTGGTGTCTTGTACTCAGATTGCATAAGTTTTTTCACTTGTTCATCATAGGCCAATGAGTAACCGAAAAGTTTCTTCTTCAAAAAATAATACATTTAAAAATTGAAATCTAGTTTTTGTCAAAATACTAATTTGAACTGGTTAAGGTCGTAAGCTGGAGTCAAAATTCCGGAAAGGTCAAAGCCTTCCTCGCGTCTTGTTCGGTCAATGTAGTAATTTCTATCAAGTTAAGCATTAAAATAATCAGCTTAAGTATGATATACAATAAATATAAACTCACAGTGCGTTTGACACGTCTTTAATTAGTCGGTGATTGTCTTGCATTTCAGGTAAATTTTCAAAAACCAACCAAAATAAAATTTCAAAATTTTAATGACATAAATAGAAAAAATCTGAAAATAGGTCCTTTAAGTCAGTCGATAATCTAAAGCTAAAAATTTAAAATTTAAATTAGAGAACTCAAAGTGTTTCAGTTTATTATCATATGAATACTGGATCAAAGAAAAGGTCCTAATCAGAGAATAAATTGAGTAATTTTGCATTTGGTTGTTAAAGGTTTATTATTAAAAAACAATAAAAAAAAAAGCAAGAGAAACAAAATATAAGAAACGATATAAATTTTCTGTGTTACCAATGGTAACTAGACGATAAGCAATTTAATAAAATTTAGATTTTTTAAATAAACATTTGAAGAATTTCTCTAATTAAATAATTTTTTTAAAACTATATTATCTCAAAGCTTTCTTGGAAAAATGATAAAAAATTTAAACAATCTCTTTATTTTTACTAAAATCTATATCATCAAAGTCATAATGTTAGAAATTTTGAAATTTGCTCAAATTTTGTTGTTGTCATGGCATTTTATGTGCATTGTTGGTGTCTAGTCTTAAATCTTTAATTAGTTAAAATTTAAACACAACTGAAAATGATTCCAATAAATCGATACAATTTTCTAAACCCCTTTTCACTGACAAATTACATAATTCCTTTAATCACACCACATTATTTTTTAATTATATTTATTTTGATGAACACAAATTATTAATTTAATTTTGAAAATTTTGAATTAGTTCTCGTTTATTTTTGCTAAATAAATTTTTAAATTTAAATTTATTTAAAATAAAAAACATCATATTAATTAAGATTTAATGAACTCTGACTTAAATGTCAAAAAATTTTTGTATTTATATTTTGTTCTGTTTTTAAAAATTTTGCATATCAGAAAACAATAAAAAAATAAAGGATATGCGGCGCTAATAAAGGTTCTTGAAACTTTTGAAAATATTAATCAAGGATCTCATGAAATTCTCATTTGCGTTTAGTTCTATAATATTAAATATTTTTAATATTTTAAACAAAACTTGTTTTAAACAAGCTTTAGGTTAGTTCGCTAAGTAATCTGTTTCTATGGTGCAAGCCCTAAAAAATTTATTGTTGACCAATTCAACTTTGGATCAGATAGCTTAATTAAATAAATATATTTTTATAATTTTTCATCTACTTAAAAATAAAATAAATTCATTAATGTCTTGAACTAAATTGAAAAATTTCCAAATCAAGTAAAAGTTTTATACCCGCCTAATTAACCAGTTTTCATTTTACCCATTTTTTTTATTAAATAAAATTAAGATATGAAAAAACTTGACAAATATCCGCCAACAAAATGTACTTGTAGCATTTGCAAAGGCTGTGATTGCCATTTAGATCAACGAAAAGACGAGTTTGTTTGTCACTCAAAAAGGAAACAAGAGCTAAATTCAAATAACAATAACAACTTAGCTAACAACTCAGATAACAAACTAATACTCAGCAGTCAAATAGAACTAACTAGAAAAAATACCTTAATGAAAAATCATAGAGTAGGACTAATAAAAAAACCGTCACAATCAGCTTTCAAAAATATTGCTAGTTACAAAGAAAATGAAATATCCAGAGAGAAATATTTGCCATACAATCCAGAAGAACTGTTTCTTAACAAATATATACTTTTCTGTATTTATACAGTTTTAAAATATGTAAAATTAATTTTCTTAGTTCCAATATTTACTATTCAATCAATATTTATAATAATCAACAAAATAACTAAATGGCTGGGTGCTTTAGCTTTGTGCTTATTAATAGCAAGTCTTTTAGTAAGCACATTTTTTTCTAAATACATTTTACATACTATGCGCAGTTTTCATTCAGACGAATTAGTACAAAAAATTTCTAAACTAAAAGGTAAGTTGTAGTTGGAAATTTTTTTTTCTCTTTGACTTAATTTTTAGGATTATTTCTGAAAAATGAATTTCTAAGAGAAATTATTTATTTTATTAAAATAAAATTATGGCAAATTGGTTTATGTATTAGGCATGTTTAAAGCATTTTGCATTAAGCAATAAAGCAATTAGCTATTTATCGTAAACCAAAACTTGCTTCAATAAATATAATAGCTTTGAATTATATTTTTAGATTCAAATCATGTAACTAAACAATTTTATTGTTGACATATTTTAATTAACAAAAAAATTTTTGGGTCTAGGGAATCAAGTAAAAACAAAATCAGCTTTTTAAAAGAACCAACTCTATCCCTGAATTAAAATTTAAAAAAAAATATTAAAATCACAAATAAATTACCAAAAAATTGAAATTTAATTTTTTTTATAATAAAAAATTTTCACTAGCTGAAAAAAATTAGGAAAATTTTAAAAAGTGTAATTACTTGCGACTAATTATTTTTAATTAAGGAATTGAGTGTGATACGGATATTAATCTTTACTTTATTAGATTATCTGAGCCTTTCCTAGGCAAGCACAAAATTGTTCAAATCGAAGTTTCGTTTAAAGATTTTTTTGAAATAAAATACTGCAGCATTATTAAAAATGAAGAATATTTTCAATCAAAATACTCGGATATCATAATTTATTTAGGATCAAAAAATAAATATTTACAAACAGAATGTTTAAAACACATTTCTGAAAAGTAATTTTTTCTAAAATTTAGAAAATTAATTCTAAAATTTTTCTTAGAAGACTTGAGTTTAATGCTCACTTGGATTCGAATGAATTAGATGAAGTTAAAAATATATTTGATTTTGATAGTAATTTTGTTCAGTATGATCAAACTTGTTTGATGGAATTTAAAGAATGTGGGCCAACTTTTCTTACTAACTCAAAAAAAATCAATTTGAACAATCAAATGAAAACAAATTTAAAGCATTGTCACTGTGTTGCAACATTTTTTTCATGTCTAAATAAATCTTTTTCAATGTTCTCTAAAAAAATTGGTCATTTTTACTTCGATATATTAAAGCCATATTGTTTTCATTTTCAATTTAAACCAAAATGTAATTTATATTTATTTGGAATTTGTCTAATTAGCGGTGATTTCAAGTGTCAAATAAATTTAGTAAACTAAAAAATTAGGATTTTATTCTATTGAATTTTAAGTAAAATTTCATATTTTTTTAAATTAAAATGTGTTGTGGTAATTTAAACTGCAACACTGAGGTATACCATAAAATAAGCTTGCATTTAGTAACCATCTATCAAGCTAAAGCTCCTTAAGATACAAAAATTTTAAATTTCAAAATAAAAACTCACAAAATTAAGCAAATAATAAAATTAATCTAGTATAAGAAAAAATACAAAATTTGAAAAAAAAAATGCTTTTGAAAAAATGGGAAATAAGAAGAATATTATCTTACTACAATCGCTCTAAAGTTGTTAGCATTTGGGGTTATTCAATATTGAAACTTTCCGATAACCCTAAAAATAAATTGAGAATCAGTTTAGAAACCCCGAAAACTCGAAAATAATAATTTATTGAAAGTTAAACTTTTAATATGATATTATTTTATTAAAAAAATTAAAAGAAAAAGTAAAAAAGTACTCTTAATTTGTCTTACTTAAATAAAAATATCAACTTAAAAGTCAAAAATAATCTTAAATTAAAATTTATTAATATGTTCTTAAACTTGTTAAGTTCTCTAAAAAACGAAATCTTAAGTGGAACGAAGGCCTATGCTAAGAAGTTATTCCTGTAAACGACGATTATTTTACAAAGATGAAATTAGTCTCGTGAGAATAAATTAAACTACAATCACCAAAATTCACAAGGCATCCTAAATGAATTATCAATAGATAAAACCTCACTTTAAAGCATTCGATTATTCCCTTAAGATATAATAAACTTTCTAATCTACCTTAAATTATCAATGATTACTAGATAAATTTTTTTTTTTACTAGTTAGAAACTAATTTAAGTAGCTTAGTTAATAATTTAAAATTAGATAAAACAAAAAATTTTTTTTTTTATTTTTAAAATTTTTTTTTAAATGATTTTTATTTCATATTTTATTTCTGGACTTCTTTATTTTGATTCAAATAATTTTATTAATCAATCAGACCTCACATGCAAATATAATAGCACTTTGGTTAATTTGTCATTTGACGATATAAGTAGCTGTCTTTCTCAACAAAATATTTATGTAGAACAGCTTTTCATTAAGAATATTACTTTTCAACCCAAAATAGTCGTTCATATTGATGTAAGATTCACTAATTTAAACAAAATTAATATTGATCTATGTTCTAGAATGACTAAATTATTAAATGCAAGTGATTTAAGTTTGCTTCAATACAATCAAACAAGAACTTCGCTTTTTAAATTGATTGATTCAAGCTATCTACCAGAAAGTGTTGAACTATTAAATCTTAATAATAACCGAATAAAAATAATCAATTATAATTTTTTCATCAAACTAAAATCTTTGAAGTATGTTTTTTTAAATTCAAACAATATTTATAATGTAGACATCAATTTATTTTGTAAAATGGTAAAATTAAGTATACAAGACAATCCATTTGGAAAATCAATGATTAAAAATTTGAAGCTAAAAGAAAATAAATGCGAAAAAGAAAATCACTCATTAATTTTGATCCATGATTATGTCACCAAAGATATGAACAATAATATAAATCTCAGTAAAACAGTTCATCAAGGAAAGAAATTATTAAAATATATAACTCAATGGCTCATTTTAACTATTTTTGGTTTTGTCAAAATTTATTGAAAATTTAATTTTTTTATTTTAATTAAGTTTCGAAAAATTTCAAATTCAATACTGCTAAAAACTGTATTTTGTTTCATAAAATATATTTTTAAGACCTATAAGAGTTAAATTAATTTTTTTTACATCTAAATGTAATTTTAGATTTCATTTACTTATAATTTATGGATTGTACTTATTTTGAATAGATAACTTCTCTTTGAAAAAGGCCTTTTAAGACTTAAGACGTTAAAGATTTAAGTTGAAGCAACAAGCTTATAAAAATATTGTTTCAGCCGATTTTACTGAAAGCAAAAGAAAATTTTTAAACAAAATTATTTCTCTCATAAAAAAAACGATTTTTTAATTATCAAATTCAATATATTTCCTTAAATATCTGAAATTTTTCAATTGGATTAAAGAAACAAGAATGAATAATTTGTTCATTAATTTTGAAAAATCTTTTTATTTTAGTCTAAAAAATTTTTTAAAATTTCAAAAATAATATGACTCATTTTTTAAAAATCTTTTATAATTTATATTTGAAAAAAAAGTAATCTTTTTATTATCAGGCTAATTTTTTTTAACTCTTTAATTTAAATTATTCATAAAAATACTCCAGTTATAATAAAATAAAAATCCATTAATAATATATGATAAATTGCAAACAATACAAAAGTCTTTTAGAACAAAGTACAAAATATATGCCAAATAAAATGAGCCAATTATGGATAAAGCTGATGATGAAAATGCCAAAAATTGTACAAAATTGTTTTGATTGTAATATGCTAAATTAAAAAATTAAAATTAAAATTTTTCTTTAACTTTGGCTCAAAACAAGTCAAATATTACAAATCAAAAAAATTTTGCATCAAGTTAAATTACAAAAAGTTAACAATTACTTCAAATTATTTCAAATGCAAAATTTTACTTTTTAAAATTCAAGATTTTTTTTAGATTTATTTATATTTCTTTTGTGTTTTAGCTTAATTACAACTGTATTTTATTTTAAAAGCATTTTAGTTTGAAAAATCTAATAACAACATATACTTTTCTGCTTTTTCCTCAAATTTTTACTTTAAAATTTAAATATTAATCCCGCGCTTAAAACTAGAACATTTTTAATCATTTATGAATTAATTTTTTTTCAATTTTTAACCCGGCATCTAAATTTGAATTTCAAAAATAAGTTAATGACTAACATGTATTATTGATGCCTCATCTAAATTCGATTTTCAGGAATTAACGCGGCTTTAAACACCAAAAATCTGCATTCTAATTCACGCATCAAAAGGGGGGAAAGTTTAACATGGGCGAGATGTAACGTGATGCTTGGGCTAAAACCTGAGTTTTGGTTTTTGGTGCATGCATCTCTTTGCAAAGGTATACGGTATGTTAATGCCATGAAAATTAATTACTAATGATTCATTATTACATAAGAAATATAAATATGCAAATTCGAGACTTTTGGTGATTTAACCATGTCATGAGCCAATTTATGATTAAATTTAAAATTACTGAAAATTATCTGTAAAGCATAGAATAGTCCTCCTAGAAGGCTATTTGAAACATTCAAAGAGCTGTTTTCTCCAAAAAGTTTACCAACAATTCCAAAGCCAGAACCATATCTAAAATAAAATTATAATAATTTTATTCAAATTAAATTACACAATTTTATACTTGCTGGTTATTACTTTAGAACAGCTCATTTTATCATTGATATCGCACAAAGCCCTAAACTGACTTGGGTTTTTTAAATACTTTATTTTTACATAGTAAGAATAAATGGCTATTAACAAACCAAGAACGCTGCACATATTGATATAGAAATTAAAATCTTCTAGAAGACTCATTTTTTTTCGAAACTTATGATAGATAAAAAAAAGATTGCGCTGCTTTTATAGGAAAATTTTTAGAGTTTATCTTATTCAATTATCTTTTCTGACCTGATATTTATTCCGATTGCAGATCAATTTTAATTTTAATAATAAATTCCAGTCTCCCAATGCTTGTTAATGTAGCTGAAGAACTTGCCTATTCAAATGTTTGGTTAAATTTGTTTTACAAAAATAAAATACGTATCAAAATTTTTTAAAAAAATTTGCATTTTTAATTTTTAAATTCCATTTGGATACAATGGATTTTTCAAAATTTTCCGACGATGACTTTGATTTAAAAGATTGGATTAACACTGCCTTACAATCTCAAATCGATACCAATCAAAGCAAAGAGGTATTTTTATCTTGCCAAATCTGTTTGGGCTAGAATTAAAAAAAATTTGAAGCAATATGTAGGAACGTTGGTTACCAAACTTCAAGTTCTAATTCAGGTATGAATATTTTAAAAATGACTAAAAGGATAATATTCTAATTAAACTAAAAAAGGAAGTGAACAATTCTATCGATGAAACTAGTCATCAGACTATTCAAAATTTTCCTCGCGTTCTTCGTGAGATAGATGTGTTGAAACAGGAAACATTTATGCTAAAAGAACAAATGAAAAGTGTCAGAGATGACTTGCTCAAAGTAGAAAAGAATACAGTGAGTGATTCGATGAAGCTTTTACTTGAATTGGACATAATCAGAACGAATTTGTTGAATGTTCAAGTCGCACTGCAAGAAGCAGACAATTGGTCAAATTTAACATCTGATTTAGACTCTATTTTGTCATCCAAGGACTTGAAAACAATATCAAATCATATAGAATCGATGCAGAATAGCTTGGAATTACTTCAAGATGATAGCATGGATTTTACAAATAGATGCACATTGCTTGAAGACTTCAAAAATAAATTTGAGACCATGATAAGTACTGAAATAGTTTCTTGTTTCAATTCAAAGTCGTTATCTTTAAGCAAAAATTATGTTCAGATATTTAGTCAAATAAATCGTTTAGACAATTTGAAAAAGTATTATTATCAATGCGAAGTGGCCAGAAATTCGGCTAAAATAATCGAATTAGAAGTTAACCATGCAAATTCGTTTAAAGAATCACAAATTCTTTTCAATTTAGAGGAAGATAATTCAAAAGATTTAATAGAAAAAAGCGATAATTTAATGACATTTCTTTCTTCTTGGCTTGATCATTTGATAACTACATGGCATAATGAGGTAAATAAAGCTTTTGTTTTTTAGATTCTGTTGATTAGCAATTAGAAAATAGCCAGTTCGATTTTGACAGACCTGGTCCAAAATGTGCTATTTAATAAATCCTAACTGTTTGAATAATTAATCAGAATATTTTATTATTGTTTATTAAAAATAGAATGTGAGGGTTATCCCGCGGTCAGAATAGCGACGGCTTACGCCTTCGTTTAAACTCAGCCATTCAAAAAATAAAATAACCAAGTGATCACTAAATAGAAAAACTTGCAGAATCACTTTTTTCATTGAATCACATTTGTCTGATATATATTTCATTACCAACTCTTCAACTAAGAGTATAAAAAACCCAATAAGAATATAAATTGTTAGAAAATATTGCAAAATATAGTCAAAATATCCGATACTTAAAATGCTTTTGTGGCTGAGAAATTATTTTATATAAAAAAAAAATTTCTCCTTAATTCCGATCTATTTGAAAAATAAAAGCCCAAAATTTTGAAAATTAAATTGTTGGATTTTATATTCATAAAATTGTGCTTTCTTTAAGTGATTTAATTTGTTTAAAATATTTTTTCTATTCTTTTAAAAAATATTAATTTTTTCCTTTAGAATTTTTTAAAGATTTCCAAATTACAATTTATTAAATATTTCCTTAATTAATAAAATAAAAATAAATACTGTCAAGTGCATCATTAGTTGCATCTTTTTTACCTAGTTAAATAATTTTTCTAATGTATAAAAAATAAAAAAATAAAAAAGCAAAAATTTCAACAGAGTATGCTGCACCATCACTATCTAGCAGCATTTTTAAAAATAGATTTTATTTTAGTCAATTTTAATTTATTAATAACAAAAACATTTTTTAAATTTCTCAAAACCTTACAAATTCAATTTTTCTCAATATTTTTTTAAAGATTCAATGGTGCAAACAACTATTCAACGATTCCCATTCAATAGTGATAAATATTTTGAACAAATCAAGTGAAGATTTTAACAAAATCTACTTAACATATCTAGGAAACATGCTGAATTCGTGCAGAGATCATTCCATCTTACTGAATTATCTAGCAAAGTACAAAGAAGAAACTGATCGGTTTGTACAGACATTGCATTCAAGCTGCGAAAACATGTCGTTATTATCTCGTAATTTAAAATTTTCTTTATTTCTTTTGTTTTAAAATATTTTTTACCAAAGAATCTTTTCTCAATGATCTCTTATTCAAACTTTTCAAACAACTCTATTCACCTTACAAGTCAATTTTCAAACAATATTCTAGCATCATAAGCAAAAATCTTCAAAAAGAGCTTGAAAAAAATATAAAACTAAATAGCTTTGAAGTTATCGAATGTGTCCAGCTTCTAGATGGTTCAGTAAATAAAGTATTTAATTTAATAGAAAGCGAAATGCAACGTTGCTTGAAGTTAACAAATGGGTGCTGTTTTTACATGATGATTGATGCCTTAAAAATATTTCTCAAGTCTTATTTGGATGAATTTAAACGAGTTGTATCCAATTTGAAAGAACGCAGAATGGAAAATTTGACAAAAGATGATGAAGACTGGGACTCGTTTCGTCACTTTGTCAAAATAATTCAAATAGTAGGCCAGCTGATCATTCGATATGAAAATTTTGAAGAAAATCTTGAAAGAAATTTATTAAATAATTTTGTCCATAAAACTCGCCATGGCTCTGTGACCACGCCAACTACTCAACAACAATTCAACTTTGACCATCAAGCACTTTTAACAAATCAAAATTTACAATCAATTGTTAATTTTAAAGACTATCTTTTGGATGATACTGACCGGCTTAAACTAAATGGTTTAATTGCTGCAGTTGAATCAGGCGATGATTACTCAATGATGAAAGATCTACTAAAACCACTTTTTTCTTTAAGCGAACTTGTCCATAAGTTCTCTTTTGAAATAGTTTATGCACCAATTAAAGCAATTCTGAAAAACTTATCCAAGTCTTCTATATGGCATACAAATAATAGTGGTCTTTTGAATAAAGAAACAATACCTCTATTTGCCATGGCACCACAAGAATACATCACAAAAATTGGCCAATATTTGCTCACTTTGCCTCAAAATTTCGAACCATTTACTATGCATGATAGCAATAACTTATTAATTGCGCTTAGAAAAGGAAAGTTACCTTTTTTGGACGAGAAAGACTTAAGCGACGATATCACTGCTTGCTGGCTTGATTCAATTGCTAATGCTACTTACAACAATTTAAGCGATGAAATATTAAAAATAGGAAAACTTGAAATAAATTCTCAAAGACAATTAATTATTGATATTGGTATGAATTAGATTTTCATTAGATTAATACAGAATTTGATTAACTATTTTTAATTTAGAATATATAAATAGTGTTTTTGATGATGTTGGACTTAAAGACTATAGCAATTTGTCAAGTATAATAGAATTATTGAAAGTAAATGAACAAGAATTTGATGAAATGAGTGGCAATAAGTCTGTTCGAATAGTGTCTGCCATAAGAAAAATGAGAGATTTTTAAATTTCTATTCATTTTTTTTACCACAATTAAAAGATTCCGATTTTTATAGATTAAAACAATTGAAAAAAAAACTATTTAATTTTTTTTTATTTAAATTTATACAAAAAAAATAATCAAATTTTTTTTTAAAAAGTAAATAGAATTTTTTTTGATATAAAAATTACTCTAATCATTATAAAGTATATTAACTTTATTTTTTAGTAAAGTTTGCTGATTGTGTTAGTTCCCAAAGCTAAAAGAGCCGTATTTTTTGCATATGTATGTGTGATAAAATCTAAGAAAAATTTAGAAGAATTCAATTTAAAAATTTGACGGATTTGAATATTAAATATTTAAATCAAATTCAAAAATTAAATTAATCATTAATTTGAATGTCTTTTTTAAACTTAAATAAACTTAAATAAGTAAATTTGAATATTAAATAATTTACTGTTAAATTATATAGTATAGGTTCCAGTAGCCAAAATAGGCTTGTGTGAAATACAGCTAAATAGAAAAGAACAAAATGAAGATAATTCCTATAACTGTTTTTTTTTAATCTAAGTTCTGTAAATGCAATATAGTGCAGCATTTATAGTTGCATCATTGAAACAATTTGAACATATTTGACTCCAGTGTATTAAATAATTTAAAGATAAACTGTATAGATTTAATTTGGAAACTTCAAAAAAAATAACTTCAATCGAATTTTCGAGAACAAATAAACAAAATTACTCATTTTTATTAATATTTTTCAAAATTTTTGCTCATCAATAAATTATTCGTTTAAAATTACTATTTTTTAGGAAAATTGAAGTTTATGATCAAATTTAAATGATCATGCTAAAATTTTTTTTAATTAAAAAAAGGTTTAAATTTTTTTACAGAAACACATTCTCAGAGTTAAAATTCAATGTTAAGCTTAGTATTTTAAAACTGCATAATTTTATAATTTCAAACACTCTTAAAAATTTTTTAAAAAATAAACTTTGAGCATGAGCATTAATTTTTTTCCTAGAGTATAAAAATTGTTTGGTTGATTTTAAAATCATCAATTCAGGTTTTTTTAATTTCATTTTTCGATAAAGATTAAAAAGTAGACATCAAAATTAAAATATCTTTAATTTTATTGAAATTTCAGTAATAATTGGACTTCTTCTTCTTCTTCTTCTTCTATCTTCTACTCCCAGTGGAGCATAAGGCGTCCACACGTCCCCTCCATTCTACCCTAT
>VANL01000848.1:0-22192 GCA_006352455.1 Brachionus sp. 'Tiscar'
AATAATTTTATTTTTTTAAATTTTTATTTATCAATAAAGGGAGAATTTTTGTTCTTTTTGTTCTAGAAATTCACAATGCCATTATTTTATTTTATTTTATTTATTTGTATATCTGTACCGAGCTATTGCTCCTTCATTCAAAAGAGTCAATGTCATCAGTTAACTAATAAATATGAATGAGGTCTTACCTTCAACTTCAAATAATATTGTCGAAAGACTTTGTGAAAATTGTGGTACCAAAATTTTTAAAAAAAGCCTTTATTGTCCTAAAATATGTAAAAATTATTGATTAATTAAGTTTAAATTTTTTTAAATTTAGTGCTTGATACCAGAATTGGTCCAAAGTCAAAAAGCCCAAGTCAAGCTGATTTAAATTTTGCTCTTTTATTTTTAAGTCAAAAGGAAATTTGACTTTTAATTTAAGAATTTAAATTTTATTTTGACTTTTTATTTTTTTTTTATAAAGTCATAAATTTAATGAACAAGTCACTTAAAATCATTTTAGATGCTTCGTTCACTTGCAAGAGTAATTTGCCGAGAATAGTTTGGAAATAATGTCAAATTATTTATTTCTTTTTTTAATTTAATATAAGTTCATAAAAATTAATTTAAAAAAATTAATAAGTCAAAGTCAAACTTGACTTTTGCAGATTTTTAAGTAAATTTTTGGCTTTTGACCAACTGTGCTTGATGCATTACTCAACTTTGGTTTGTTTATGACGCTTAACAATCTCTTCGAAAATTTTAAATACTTTGATTTGGTCATTTGGAATCTTGCACACAATTTGATCATTTTGTACAGAAACTATTAAAATTTTTATATCTTGATTTAAAGAGGCAAGGTTTATTAAAGCAGCCTTGATAAATCCAATTAAAGAAATCAACTTTAAGCTTATTTAGATTAAATTACTCCCAAACTAAGAGTTTGTTGCAATTCTTGGCTTCTCTCTTCAGGAACTAGATATAAATCTGCAGTGGGCGATTGCCAGTAGTCGTTCATAATTTCGAATATTTGTCTGTTGAACAACTGTAGGTGAATCATATTAGACCATTTTTGAGTTTGAGCTAAAGAAACCTCAGGAACTATTTGTCTGGTTGCTTGGTTTATTACATTTTTAGAAATTATTTTTGCCATTGTGCTTTGGACTATCTTTTTTTTCTCAGCTCTTTGAAACCAATCAATCGAGCCTTCCCAAACGATTGAATATTTGTACTGCACTGAATGAGGAGTCTGTGAATATTGCTGAAACTGCTGTTGCTGAACACTGATTGGAAATATTGGCTGTTTTTGCATTTGCTTCATGAATATCTTTAAATAAGGCATAAAATTATCTTTAATTTTAATCAAAAACAGTAAATTAAAAACTTCTTCATGTCCAATTATTTGACTTGGCTTTCCAGATTGAATCATTTTTTTACCAGGCTGAAGCATGTGAACATTTAAGCCTTGTGTTGTTTGTGGCATCTTAGCATAAGTAACTAAACTTATTATTAAAAAATTAATCTAATTTATACTCGTTGAGACGACTGTTGCTGCTGTTGCTGTTGTTGTCTTTGAGGCCTATTAATCGAGCCTTCCCACACGCTTGTTACTTCGTTCTGCATGGATTGATGAGAAAATATAAAAAATATAAAAAATTTATTTTCTTAATGAAAAAAAAAGTAATCAAAAATTTAATTTTTAAATAAATATTTTTCACAAATAACTGATTTTTTTCTTTAGACTTAATTTAATTCTGGTATTCTTACGCTAAAATTTAAACGATTACCAAATTTTGAGAGAAATTTTGAAATTTGGTCACCTCCTCCATTTTATGAAAATATTTATTTCCCAACTTGTTATCGAATCAAGACTTAAAAATAAAATATTATTTCTAATTATGTTATCAGAAAAGATTATTAATTTGAATAACAAAAAAGCTATAAATTCTTTAACTAATTTTGATTCTGTTGCTAATTTTTTTATTTTCTTAATTTTTTGATTAAATATTGAAAGCTAAAGTGCTGCTATGATGAATTCACGAGGTTTTACCATATTTTAAGCTAAATATGGTAATCTAAATGATGAAAAAAAAATGATTTTCTATTAAAAAAAGTTTTTTCTTAGTTATTTGCCAAAAATGACGGCATTTTTATTTGTTAAAAAAAAATAAAAATTTTATAAATCATTTTTAAAAAATCTTAAAAAAATTTTTTAAATAAAAAATCGTCTTTTTTTTGAAAAAATTTGGATTTTGGACTTAAGTTTTTTTCTTTGTTTACTCTTTTTAAGTCAATCATCCATTTGATGTCTCATTTTTTAAATCATGAAATTGATCGATTGAACAAGAGTCTGAATTTTGTGATTTGACTTTTGCTTTTTTGCTTGATTCACTTGCAGTTGAGACGACTTCTTAAAATGCAACAGCTACTTCTACATCGTTTTTGGTTACTAGATAGCCAGCTAGAGTGCCAATAAAATTTTTTCTTCAAAAAGACTCTTAAATAGAAATTAAAATATGACTTTTTACTCTAAATGGACCGCGGTGTCAATTTGACACTTTTTGAGTATAAATCTTTCAATTTTTTTTTCTTAAAAAATGTTTTTGGTAATTTTATTTCACAAACTTTATTAAGTCAAGTCAACTCAATGACTTTAAATTTTTTAATACATATCTAAAAACAATAAAAACTAATTTTTTGATTTTAAAACTAAAAAGGAAATAAACATTTTAGGATTATTTACGTAAAATACCGAAAAAAAACAAAATTGCAAAATCAAGAATTAATGAAAATTTTCTAAATAAATGGTCAATTTTTACATTCTTCTAATTAATTGTAGTCATTTACTTGACTTAAAAAAGAAAATTTAAGTCAAGTCATAACTTTGATTTTTTTGACTTAGACTTAAAACTGTGACTTAAAAACAAGTCTGAAATAAGTTAATTTGAATATGGCCTCAGATGATGATGATTCGGATTTCTTTGATAAATTTGATAGAGTTGATGCTGATATTTATGAGGATTATAATGAAAGAGAAATTCTTTTTGAAACGGAAGAAGTAGTGGATGATACAAACCAACATTTCATTGATTCGATTGAAAGTACAACCAATAGGGTAAACGAGGACCAAAATCTTGACAAGACAAGGAAAATTGGAGTTGTTTGGACAAAATTAAAGAATGTAGAAGATTTATCACTAAAAAAGAGAATTAATTTCAATGAGAAGCCCAGACCAACTAGCTATGCAACAAGGAACATAGACAATACCAAGTTATCAGCGTTTATGATGATTTTTTATGATGATTGACAAAAATATTTATAAGACAAATTTTTTCAACAGACTTAAAATTTATTAAATATTTATTTTTTTTAATCATATTTAGGGAAGCATTGTAACACATCCATCATACAATGCTATGCCCCAACTAACGAAGCAAATGAAGAGGAAAAATCTATATTCTACGAACAGCTACAAGAAACTTTAGATAAAGTGCCTCGACATGACCTCATGATAGTCATGGGCGACATGAATGCTAAAGTTGGAAGTGATAACTATGGGTTTGAAAAGTGCATGGGAACTCACGGTTGCGGAGAAAGAAATAATAATGGGAAAGACTATTAGATCTATGTATGACTAACAACCTCTGTATAGATGGAACAATGTTTCAGCACAAAAATATACACAAACTGACATGGCAATCTCCCGATAAGAAAACTTTAAACCAATGATCAATAAAAGATGGAGGTCTTCCCTAAATGACACTAAAGTCTTTAGAGGAGCCGGCATTATACACGCTCCTACTAGATAGTGATCACTATCTAGTAGGAGCGTGTATAAAGCTGAAACTGAGTAAAGCCTATCAGAGAAATACAGAAAAGAAATACGACGTTGGACGTCTAGCTGATTCCAAAAGTAAAACAGAATACAGCAGAAAGCTAAGAAAGAGCCTTCAAAAACTTGAACAGCAAGAGGAGTCGGATATACAAAGAAGTCGGTCAGAAATTCGAGAAGCCTATTGAGAAACATCAGAAGAGGTTCTAGGATTTGTAAAACATCAAAGGAAAAGGTGGATAACCGATGAGACATGGGCACTGATAGCTGAAAGAAGATACACTGGCCTGAGACATTGTCAAATGCAGAGCTTTACACAAGAACATATTCAGAACCATTAAGCCAATGCATTAAGAACAAAAGGCTGCGATGGCTCGGGCATGTAGTTAGAATTAAAGATACACGGATACCAAAAAGGGCCCTTCAATGGACACCTCAAAGGCGACGTAAGGTAGGACGACCAGCAGTAACATGGAGGTCAACAATCACGAAAGAGCTCATCGAAATGGGTATGACATGAGGAGAAGCAAGGGTAAATGCAAAAGATTGACTTGAGTGGAAATCAAAAGCAATGAAAAGTAAGGAAAATTTATAAAATAAATAAAACTTTAAAGTTTAAAATGTAAAAGTTTTACATTTAAAAATAAAAAAATATTTAATCATTTAATAAGGTTATTTTTTTTTGTTTTGATTTTGAACATTTAATTCTATGTTAATTGATTATCTAATTCATTAAATAATATCTCGTCTGTGAATGAAAAAAAAAAGACGAAAAAGATCGACAAGTAAAAAAAATTTCATTAAACAATGACCTAATTATTCAACGTTTTTATTAAGATCAATATACTTGCCGAATTTTCATCAAAAACTATTCAACCTCGTGTAGAAAAAAAATAAATGCGACTTGGCTGATTTTGAACAATAGCAATTTGAACAATTACACAAACTCTTCCAGTATAAAATCGAGAAAATCCTGAATGAAAAGACCGGACTTATAAATAATCTCACTTCTGCTGCTCTGGAAGAAATGAAATCGGTAATTTTCTTAATCGGTAATGAAGGTTTCATCTTATGTTATTTAAGTGCTAGATTCCTCTATTAACTATTTAAGATGACTGCTGTTATGGTTCAAATTTCAAGCAAACTTGATCAAATACATCAAGAGATTGTTAAAGCTAAAACTCAAAACCAATTTCACTCAAATCAAGAAACAGAGAGAACAACCGGCAAAGGTGTAAATTTAGCATGCAATAATCAGCAGTTTTCAAATTAAAAATTTCCTAGTAATTTCTATACTAATCAATTCGTTAACCATGTAGAGTCGACACAAACACAATTTTTCAATGCAAGTAATAGCCCAACACCCTTTTATAATACATATAACCAGAGCCAAATTGAATCGAATGGTTGTCAAAACAACATGTCTTCACTTCGCTCACAACAAATTGCAACCAGTTCGAATTTTGTAAATTCACAGTCCAACTCATCTCCGGTTTCAGGCACCCAAAACTGCTCTTCAGAAGTAACTCTTCGGTCATGTTCGGCAAATTCGGCAGTTCAACCAAATCGACCAAAAAATGCTTCTGAGACTGAAGAGTATATTTCTAACGATGAATTAAAGACTTTTCTAACTAGGTGCAAGGAAGAGCACATATTCGCTGGAGTTTTGATGCTTCATATTTTCAACATTGAAGAACTTGGAGGTTGTAACGTTTATGGACAAGGGGATAAAGATAAGCGACCTTTAGACCAGAAGCGAATCAATTATATTCAAAAAAAAGTCGAACCAGCTGTATAATAGTTCTTTTCCAATTAAAAATGATTTTTGGCCTAAATGTTTTATTCATATGAACCGAAAGATTATAACTGAAGTAGAAAAACATGACAAAAAAATTTAATTTAATTTAATTTAAATGACAATTTTGTTCTTATGAGTTTTATACGTTTAAGATTGATTTTGTATTTTTCGAGTTTTATAAATCCATAATTTGTTAAATTATAAAAAATGATAATGAATAAATTTTAAATTATTGTTTAAAAAAAAATATTGTCTTTTTATCAAAACCCCGTAGCTTTCCCATCATTAAGAATGGCATGTGGGATTACTCTATCAATATGAGAAATATATCTAGTACACTTTTCAGGTGTCATTTTTTCTGACCAAAACTCTCCAATTATGTCAATGAAACTTTGTTCTGTTGTTGGCTTTTCATGACGAATGTAAGTCTTGAGTTCGGGCCAGACAAGTTCGATTGGATTTAAATCCTTTATTAATAAAAAATTAACAAATTAAATATCTTAATTAAAACACTTTAGTGTCATGTCACTACGTAGACTCGTAATCGAGAATCTGGAGTATAAAGCTCCTCATAAACTCTTGAACGGTTATTTTCGTTTCTCGATAGTGATACGTCATTAAAGAGAATTAAAGATTTTTATCTGATACTGGACTTTGGGCTGGTGTTGGCCAATGATTTATACTATTTTCTTTAAGCCACTGCTTTGTCTGAGCAGAAACATGCTTCCGATCATTGTCCATAATATGCCTGTGATTTAATTGTTGAACTACAAATTTTTTAGACAAAATATACAACAACGACAACAAAATAATAAGAGGTAGAAGATTTCTCTTAAGAATCTCTATTAATCCAGAACTGTCCATTTTGCCAGTAAAAATGCATATCGGGGTAGCTCCACGACACGAAATTCCAGCCCATAAAAAAAACTAAAGAGCGCTATTCAAAAAAATTAAATAATAATAATATTAACAACAAACTTTCAATGGATGCCACTGGCTTCTTAAAGTTCCTATCACTTTTTTTTACCCAGCTTCAAAAATCAATGTAGATTATAAATAAGTTAATAATATATACAGTGTCTGCTAATCTTACGTTTTAAAGATATGAATTTGTAACTCAATAAGAGACTCGTCTATGAAAATACAATCATCAAATCTTTCTTTGACATAGAAGCACATATTTGCATAAATATATCTCACTATAGCATTTTTATCAGAAACAATCTGACAATACCTGAAATTTGAATGATTTATAAAAGCCTAAAGAAATAGTTCAGATGTGACACTCACCTTGTTTGTTGACGACTCCACTTTATTTTATTTGCCCCTCTTACGATAGTTTGGACTGATACTCTAATTGAAAATTTTGTATACATCTTAGCCGCTATTTCAGGTAAGGTAATGTCACGATTATAAGTTATTAATTCGTTAAGATAGTTGTAATGCGGCTCCTGAAAAATTGTTTTTCTACCGGTCCTCTTAAAATCAACAACTATTCGTGTTTCTTTGAATTTTTTGCAAATTTTATAAATGACAACTTGGATAATGGATAATCCTTTAATTTCCATTTGTTTGGAAATTTTCCGAAAGCCTAAGCCTTCATTCCTAAAAAGTACAATCTGGATTGTACTGTAGATATGTTTTTATTGAAAGTTTAAGCTTCTAACAAAATAAAAAAATCAAAAATTATTACTCAATTAAAAGAGCAGAAAAAGACGAATTTTTTGACATATAATCGAATTCAACCAGAATACCATTTTTTGAAATATAATGAAATTAAAATTAATCAAAAGGAAACGCTTAGATAGACTGAACACTACTAGAATTTTGTCGATTAAAAGTTGAAAATTAATCCATTCTATCCTAAGTAAAATTTTCAAGTCCTTGATCGGATCAATAATAGACTACTTTTTTCCAATAATAAATTTCCTCTCCGAAACCATAATTAATAATTTAACATGTGAAATTTTTAAAAAACATGACTTTTTATATGAAAAAATATGAAATTTAGCACATTGTCACAAACACATTAAAATTACAATCTAACAAAAAAGAGATGTAAATTCGACATACTTTAAATTAATAAAAAAATAATTTGCTTAAAAGTAAAATTCGTTTTATTTTTGATCAATTCAAAAATGTTGAATTTACATCTTAAGTCCAGCGAATTACGGCGTCATTGAGATTATGAATTATTTTTAGACTAAACAAAATGAAAAGCTAAACAAAATGATTTTTGTTTTAATATTCATTTATAAAGTTAAGTAAGGTTCAAGAAAAATTTTAAATAAATAAAAATTAAAAAAAATAAATTATATTTTTTACCAAAAAATTAACTTAATTCCTTGGCTGTTTCAATAGTTGAAACTTCTTTCAATTTCGATTTTCACATTAAATCTCATCTTCGATTGTAGCCATTTGGAATAGGACAAAAACATGTTCTCAATTTCTCTAAAGGCATTTTTTGTGTTATTAATTATATTTTTAAGTAATTGAATATGATATTTGAATATTTTTCCAATTTTTAAACAATTTTTTCAAAATTCTTTAAATGGGAAAGTATGTAAATTTTGGTAAAGTAAAATTTTTGCTCAATTTTCAATTTGCTCTTTTTGCTCAAAAAATTTAAATGCCCAATTTCATTGCATTGCACTATACACACTTTTTTAACTTTTTAAAACTTTCAAATTCAATTTAAAAAAATTGCAAATATACAATGCAATAAAATTGCGCATTTAAATTTTTTGAGCAAAAATTTTACTTTGCTGTAAATTTTATTGGACATAATGTAGTAGAAAATCAAACTTTTCATTAAAAATGATATATGGTTTAATTTTTTTGTTTTATAATTGTATTAAATATATCCAATGTTGAAATAACATAGAAAAAGTGTGATGTTTCAAATATTTTTGTTTCAAATATAATTTCAAGATGTAGAATTTTAATATTTAAAATTAAATTTGCTAGTGAAAAAGAACAAGTTTAGTTTTTATTTAAATAATTGAAAATATTGTGGAATTAGAAATTTAAAAGAACAAAATTCTTCCTTTTTTTATAAATCTAAATTTAATATTATACAATATCTTTTTTACCTAAAATAAAAATCTAATTGATATTTTTGTCTTTTAAAGTTCACCGAATTCCAAACTTTAGTGCTGTCTGGATTTCAAATTTTTGACTCAAAATTCATAATCTACGCCCTCAAAAAACCCCAAAAAAAAATTTTTACACCCAGGGTTCCAAAAATAGCAAACCCTTTAAAAAGTTGTTGTTCTTTAAATCTCAAATAAAAAACTTAAATATACTAGAAAATTATATATTCTGATTCTGAGAGAGCATAAAATTCTCTACATGCTAATGTAATTTAGAAAAAAAACAGGGTGTGGTGGTTTTTGTTGGCTCAAAAAAGGAAAAAAATGTGTTTTTTCTGGTTTAAATCCGAGGGATCAATTGTGACCCGATTTTTTTTTTACATCTAGACAAAATTCCATCTATTGACAAACAGAGGAAAAAAACTACGATTGTTTTTTTCGTCCTTTTTAAAAATTTTATTTTAGCTTTAGTCCAGAAGACCTATTGACAAAGGGGGCTTAGATATCCTTTCTATTTTGAAAGGATGTTCTTTTTAAAATTGACTTTACTTTAGAATAGACGTTTTTTTTATCCTTTGACTCAAAAAGGATGTTCTGTTTGTACTTTTTAATAGACTTTCTATTTATCTTAAAATAATTAAATCTTTCCTTAAAAATATATAAAACCCGCTCCCCAAAATCTTTCTTAAATTTTTTTTTGTTTCTAGTCTAAAAGCTCTAGTAAATAAAAAAATATTCATTCCCAGCTAAAAAGTACTAAAACTTAGACCATAAAGATTATGAAGCATGAAAAAATTAAGTAAATTGACCTAATTTACATATATTCTAAATCAGTACATTCAAATAAAAAAGAATATTTAAAAAAAAATTGTCTGAGGCATGTTAAATTTTACAGCAAATATAGCTCCACATCATTTGGAAAACCTAAATCAGTAAAAAAATCCAAGTGAAAAATCTAAATCAGTAAAAAATTCGAAAATCAAAACAATTTGACGATAGATAAAATTTTTAAAAACACAGGGTTTTTATTAAAATCTAGTTAACTTCTAATTTTTTAGAAGTTGAAGGATAAAAAAACGTCTATTCTAAAGTAAAGTCAATTTTAAAAAGAACATCCTTTCAAAATAGAGAGGATATCTAAGCCCCCTTTGTCAATAGGTCCAAAATTCTGAACATTTCTATGGTTTTACTTTTACTAAGATTATTTTTTTATTTGAGACTGAAAAAATATTTGAAACATCGCACTTTTTCTATGCTATTTCAACATTGAATACATTTTATACAATTAAGAAACAAAAAATTAAACCATGTTCTCGGAAAATTTAAAAAAAAAACCTCAAAAATAAGCTATTTATTAAAATTTTTTAAAGTTTTCTTTAGTTCCAAAATTATAGGCCAAGTTTCAATGCACACTCCTTTATTAAGATAATTAATTGTTAAAATTAGAAAAAGATAAATTTAGATATAGCATTAAACATGAATAAATATTTTATTTATTTTCTTTTAAGGTGCAAAACTTTAGTCAAATTATGAACAAAAAAAAAAGAAAAAATTATTTGAAAAACAACAAATATTAAAGTCAACTTTCATTAGCGGCAGACGAAAATCAATTTTTTTTTTCTAATCTAAAAAAAAAAAAAAATACATATATATATAAACTTATTAAAGTATCTAAAATTAAATGAGAAAAAAAATTTATTTTTATTTTGTGTTTTAATCAAATGTAAATAAAATTAATTTATTTTTAAATATTTAATTAGAAACAAATAATTAAAATAATCCTCAATTATAATTACAGAAAAAAAAAATAGAGAAAAAAATAAAATAAAATAAATTTGTTTTAAATCGAAAGATTAAGTTGTGTTTAGTATTTACAATTAAAGACATGGATTAGAATTTAAACAAGTTTAAAGTGGCCGGCGGTGTGCACTGCATAGCCATAATTTCACATGAACACATACTATTCTAAACCTGTTTGTTTTATAGGAACAAATAATAAAAACTACTACAAAACTAAAAAAAAAAAAATTAAAATAAAACAAAATATACAAAAACAAGTCTTAAATTCAGTAATTTAGTTCTCAGCCGATTTGAAACTTAGAACTTCGAGAACGGCGATCTCAAAGTCGGCCTCAGTGCCCAATATTTGATTATTAAACGTTTCACACATGCCACTACGTCCATAAATCAAATCACTATTTATCAAAAGACCGACACCTTTTTCGCATCCACCGCCCACAATCAGCTTATCGCCGTCTGCGTACATGAACATTTCCTGAGCATTAGTGGTCTCGCCTTTGCTAGTCTTGCCGACCCATTCGTACTTTTCGACTTTAGGCGCCAATTCGAACAAAAACGTTTCTCCATTGCCGAAAAACCTGGGCCTAAATGTTCGCTGTGTGCCGATGCGTTCCGACCACGGCGTAGAACAAAACGCACCAAATATTGAATTAGTCGTTGTCTTGACAACTAGAATGGTCGATTGATAAAACTCGATTTTATCGAACAAAGTAATAAGTCTACATCCATGTATGTTTGTCGAATATGTCAATTGAAGCTCGAGTATTTGGTATCGAGTGGGCAGCCATCGCCAAACAGTTGTTATCTGCTCCGGGCTGAGTATACTTGAGCCGATGGTCTCGACTGAAAATGAGGGCAAATTTAGGTTGCTTTGTGGATGATGGTGATGATAGAATGAGTGCGTCGAGCTGCTCTGTGACGTCATGTACCATTTTTTTGACGGATTGACCAGTTTTTTCAAAGGATTAGTCCACGACGAGCCCTTGGCAACCGGCAAGCTTGAACAAGACGACTTTTGATTAAACGACAAGACGCTTAGCTTACGATGATTTTCTTCCAAGTCCTGGATTAGATGCGACTTGATGAACGGACCGAGTATGGCCGAGTAGATTTTTTTCTTGTAATCTACTTCGGGCCGGGCGTTTTCGCTCTTGTTCGAGCGCATTTTTTTAATGGCTTTTTCTTCCGATTGGAACACGTTGTCTATGTCTTTGCGGCTCATGTTTCGATAGCCGAACGCCGTCTTTAGCATTCGATCGAACGGCACGGGTATTTTGGCGCAAAAATCGCGCATACAATTCACTTTTAGACCAAGCGATCGGCCCACACTCGACTTGTAAAACAAATCGAGTATGGCCAAGCCAAATCTGTACAATACTTTTTGTCCTTCGAGCAAAAAACAATCGACAATGTTTAGAACGTAGTCGAACGGCAAATATTCGAATATCCACGATTGCCAATGATCGAGCACGTCGAAACAGGTCTCTGTGTCATTGGTCTCTTTGTACAAGCCCTCGAGCAGATATTCGTACGAATTTAGAGCGTACTTTTGCGCAAAACGCCTAAACACATAATTGGTCGTAATCCAGTGTATGTCGGTTTGAGTTATTTTGTTGTTTGATTCAATGACCGAAAGAAGACAGGCAAAGCACTCCTGTTCGGTCATGTAGTGGAGAAAGAGGCTGGCAAGCGGGGCGAGCAACGGCGCGAATGTTATGTCCGGATGAACGGAGGCGAGCACGTTTAGCAGTCGAAAGACGGCCTCTTTGCCCGACTGGTTCAAATAGTAGAAGCACAGATGGTCCGGATCGACAAAGTCCGGCAATTCGGCCTTTAAATTCAAGTTCTTGCCGAATAGGACGGATATTTTTTGAGAATACTTGTCCATGGTTAGCTTTGCTTGGCTGGAATCGGCCGGCAGCAGTATACGCTTCCATAGAAACTTGCGCACTGCTTGATTTGGCTCTCGTGACGACGAACGAAAGCTTTCCTTTAGCTTTGCCTGGTCTATTTGATCCTGGAACAACAAGTCAAAGTCTTCGCGCACATTCAAATTGTTGTACTCATTTGGAAATGTTTCTTTTTGCACCAAACTCCAATTAAAACAACTCACTTCATTTCTATCCAGTATAATCATTATATATAAAATTTTTTTTTTCTTTATTATTTCTTTATCTATTTGTCTTATTAAAATTTTTTTTTAAAAATAAATTATTTAATTAATCAATCAATCAAGCGTTCCCTTCTTTTTTTTATTTTCTAAGACAAATAATTTTATTTTCGGCACTTCTATATTCTACCTGGTAAACCAGAAAGGTAAAATTAATAATGCTAATTTATGCTCAATAAAGCTTCTAGGTTCCCAGTAATTGTTTTGTTTGCCAAATTGTTTTAATAGCAGACTTTACATTAGTTTCTTTTTATTTTTGAAATTATTTAATAATTCTAAATAAAATAAAAAAACATATAAATTATTAAAATTTAGAGTATATATATTTTTTTTTTAACTTTCCTCAAAGTCAGATATGCGAAACGCACAATCGCTCAAAATTACGCATTTTATTATTCTATGCTTAAAAATAATTTAACCCAATTTTTAGCTGACAATACTTAAGAGTTAAATTTAAACAATAATTGTCTGAATTTTTGATATATATATATATATCAATATTTAGTCATGGTGGATAGTTTTGTATAAGGGTAAACGTAATGCGTGAGAGAGTGCGTGAGTTAAAGTTTAATTATGATAATTTACAATTGAGGTTGTTTAATTTCAAAATTTGATCTCGATTTTTGGACGCAACGTTTATGTTCCTTTTGAAACGAGTCGTGCTTGTTAAACTAGCATTCAAATGACACAACAAGCTTTCCTTTTTTGAATTTTCAGACATTTTAGATCACGTGATTTTAATTAATCTTACTCAAGCATGCATGAACAATTGTAAAAATTCACATTTTTTATTTTTAAACAAATATAAAAATAAATTTGCTGTTAAACTTTCATTTAAATTTGAAATGTGCGTCCAGTTTTAAAATTTCAGATTAAATTTTTTATTTTTTAAAATAAAAGCAAAAATGGACAAATTAAACTAAGAATAATTTTTTAAAAATTTAATCTTTTTATTTGATAAATTATGAATAAAAAAATAAAATTTAAATTTTCAATTTTTCTAGTTATGCTGACGTTTGTATAATTAAGTCAGAAACTTTTATATTATGAAAATATTTAGTCTTTTAATTAAAAAAATCTGAATTATTTTTACCTATAGAATAAAATTTTACAAAATTAATTACATTCAAAAAAAAATTTAAATTTCATTTAAAATTATTTTTAATTCTAGAATAATTTGCCATGGTAATCAAGATTTGAACCTTTTATAAGTGCCTAGTTAAATGTTGTTGTTTTTTTCCAAATTCTTAACAGGATTATAGCAAGTGAAATTTTTATTTATAAATTATAAATTTGTTTTATTTTGTCTGTCAAAAATCACTTTTTTTTTAAACTCAATAGAATAGTTATGCGCCTTTAGAATCCTATAATAACAATAAATAAATAAATATTTTCCTAAATTTAGTTATTTTTTTTACCTATATGGAGCTAAAGCTTTATCAGACTAAAGAGTAATAAATAAAACTAATAGAGCCTTGTTATTGTTTTAATTTCTCAAATGTAAGCTTTTAGTAAATATGTGAAAAACTTCTTGTTGAAGCTATTTTATTATTTATTTATTTGTATATCTTTATCGAGCAAAGGCTCCTTCAGATTAAAAAAGAAAAATAAAATTAAATAAGTTAAAATAGAAGAAAATTAAAATTAGATATATTGAAATTGAGGTTAACAGGATACAAATTTTTAAATGTCTGGTTTTTCAGGGTAAAAAGAAGAAATAGTAAGGTAGCAATTCTTTGTATTCCTCCAGAAGTCTGACAACCAATGGAATAGAATGACTCAGTCCTGTCCTAACATATCTCTCACTCAACTCAAACAGCCGATTCGAGACTGTTAATAAATTAAGTTTATTAAAGGCCTCGTGATGCATCATGTTGGAGGGAGTATCATATTTTAGTTTCAAAATGGATCTAACTGCTGAATTTTGAATCACTTAATAAAATTTATTTACATATAAATAGTTATTTTTCACACCTCGCCATTTTTACATTGGGAAGCAGAGCATTATAATTGCGAGGCGTTAATTCATTACTTTAATGTTTTGCTTTATTTGCATATTTATTATAATTTATTAGTTTCGAAAAAGTGAAAAAGTAACATGTAATTTATCAATTAATTTGTATATGTAACAGTAGATTTTTAAAACACGTAAATTTGTAAATTTACCGGTTTAACAGTAAAAATATAAAAAAAATAGGAAAATAATTTTTAACTGCAACTGCAACTGCCTAATTACTTAATTTCTTGGATCAGATCCTTTCTAAACTCAAGATCATTTTGTGTAAATGTGAATGCAGGACAAAATAGCAATGATTTCCCAATCAAAGCCGGAGTACCACAAGGCTCAGTAATAAGCCCCCTCTTATTTTGTATTTTTATTAATGATATAGCAAGAAAAGACAAAACAAATAATGAATACTCTTTTCTTTTCGCTGATGACTTTTTTTTTATCTATAAATCTAAATGAAAAATTGAACTTAGGATCAATACTTACCTTAAAGAATTGGAACCATGGTTAACAAAATGGAAAATGAAGATGTCAATTGAAAAATCTTGTTACATGATATTCACAAAATCAACAAGAGAAGAGCTCAGTCTTGATTTGAAAATATATGGGGACAATTTAAAGCGACAGGATGAAATAAAATTCGTAGGCATCAGATTTGATTCACGGCTAACCTTTAGTCCATTGATTGATGAATTAAAAGAGCGTTGCAACTCTAGGCTAAATTTAATTTAATTTTTATCTAATAAAAACTGGCGCCTACATCACAAAACACTTGGAAATTTATATAAATCGCTTATTGGTTCCATTTTAGACTATAATTTTCCCTGATTAAACTCTTTATCTGATACCAACATTAAAAAACTTCGAACTATTCAAAACTCAGCAGTTCGATTCATTCTTAAACTAAGGTTTGACACCCCATAGACTCTTTTTTCTCTGAAAACTAAACCGAAATAACTTTTGTGTCTGTCTTTCTTTCTTTTTTTCTTTTTTTTTTAATTTCCTTTTGACATTTCATTTATTTAACTATATTTATGATGTTATACATTTTTACTGACAGACCAGAAAATTTACAAATTTACGTTAATTAAATATTATACAAATATAGATAAAGTTACATCATAAATAAATAAACTATATGAAATAATTCAGTAAAATAAAATGCTTCTTTTTTTTTATTTTTACCAACGACATGAGTCTTTGAATCCTGTACACATTTCGGATCTTAAAAAGGCTAAATAACAAATAAAAACTAATTAAAACAATACAGACATACGCAATTCGAATAATAGAGAAAAAGGCTTCTACCGGAGTAGAGGTAACCGATACCTTTGCTGTGTTTTCAGACCACCAGCCATTATATTCCTCTACAAGTAGCTTAATAAAACTATTTTTATGGAGGAAACATTTTAGCATATATCTAACACCCATTTTTAAGAATCTTGCTCTAATAAACAACATAGTTATTACTAATAGAAAAAGAGACTGTCCCATCTTAACTTATAGATAAATCTAATAGCTCTGTTTTGGGCTGTTAGGACAATTTTTAAGTTGGTCTTAGAAATACATGCCACGGAAAAGAAAGAGTAATCAAACATGCAACCAATTAAGGCTCTATAGATACTAGTGAGAGTAGTTTTTTTTAGGTGCCAAGAGCTGTGAGAAAAAATTTTGATAATATTGAGCCTTTTTAGAGCTCTACTATTAAATTTTGAAAATTCTTATTAAAACATAAATATTCGTCAAAAGTGACTCATAAAAAGAGAGGGTTATGATAATAAGGTATCAACTCATCAAACAAATGATCATTTATTAAAAAGTGAATGTGAAATCAAATTATTAGTGTTGAAATTTAACATATTTTTGAAAAATACTTTAAAATTTTGATAAAAAAATATTTTAAAACAACAAATAATTTAATTTAAACAATTAGTTTTAAAAAATAATTTAATTTCTCATTTGAATTTATTGAGTGGCTAAATTTCTAATTCAAATATTTTAAATTTGAAACACAAATTGGTCTTATTTATTTTGATATTTTAAAAAAAAACCTAAGACCCAAAAAATTATTTACAACACTAACGATACTGCGCATCTTACTAAAAAAATTAAAAATATTAACTCACAAAATAATCAAAAAAAAAAGCATACTTCATATTTTTTTACTTTAAATTTATATTTTAAACGAAAAAAATTGTAAAATGGTATCATAATCTAAACATTGTGAATAAAAATATAATTTCGAACCCGCTGAAAAAATAATTCTTTTAATTTTCAAAAGACAAGCAAAGAAAATTATCCATATTTTTTTTTCAAAAAAAAAAATTTAAGTAAAATTAATATTTTGTTCTTTTTTGCTATTAAATTATATTAAAAACTTAAAATTTTTACTAACAAATTTTTTTTGTTAAAAATTCAAATACTAAATCAAATACAATATTTGATTTTCAGCACTACTTTTTTAACTAAAATTTTTATATTAAAAATGTTTAACATGGTGGTAAATTCATACTGGATAAGGATTATATAGCCTTACCAATAGTAATAATAGATCTTGAACAAATCGTTTATTTTATCTATAAAATTTTTTATAAAATTTGAAAATTTTAAAAAATTTGATACTTGAATTACTTTTTAAAATTTATTTTAAGCATAAAAATTTTTCAATAAATTGTTATATCCTGAGGCTAAAAATCTAAAACGGACTCTTTGGTTTTAGATCCTTTCTAGTTTGTCATAAAATTAAGTTAAAAAAAAAAAGATACACATAGATCGTAGTTAGGTTTATCAGAAAATTATAGGTTTGAAACAAATCGTAAGTTACTTGGTTTTAAATTGTTTTTTGACGAAAGGAATAAGGTAAATGTAAGGTAGTCAAAAAATTTATGCTTTTAGTAATATTTTTAACCAAACAAAATAAAAAAATCAAACAACATGTTCTTGATATTGAAAAAATATTTCATAAACAAATACTAGTTTTGTATCTGAACATTTCATTTTAATAAGCTTGATCCTTTAAGTCGTTCGAAATTGCATGCTTTTGAAGATAAAATAAAAATTACTTAATTTAAAGCTTAATAAAAGAACCAATTTTAAAAATTAAATAATTAAATAAGTAAAAAATTTAAAGTTAATTCAAATTTTTTATTTTTCATCTTGAAGATTATTTAGGAAACTGCAACATCTAATCCTAGTTTACTTTAAAAAAAACTCAGTTCTTATAGAAATCAATAAGTTAAATTAAATATCAAACAAACTATATTTTCAAATTTAAAAAAAAAAAATTATTCAAGTTTTAATAATATTAATTTTTTTTAAATGAACAAGAAAGAGAGATGCTAAAAAAAATTTTACATTTAGAGATGCCTCTTTTATTGTTGGTTTGCTTTATTTATGTTCTGAAAAAATTAATTTTAAGATAGATAATGGTCTAATTATCCTCTAAGCAACTTATTAGAAAATCCTAAATTTTTTACCAAATCCTTCCTTTTCATGTGAATAGGATCTTTTGAAGAATTCTCATCAAAAATTTTAAAATAGGGGCTTTGTGAATTTTGGAACAAAAAGACAAATACAAAAATTTTAAAATGTAATAACTTTTTTTCCTTTGGTTCTACAAAATTTTTCCTTTTTTCTAAAGCTGGTTCTACAAAATGTATCATCGATATTTGATCTCTGCAAAAACTATGCAAATCTGCAAAATAGTATATGCATTAAAAAATCATTAAAATTTAATTGTAGAGATTTTGCACAGATTAAATTTTAGGTGATACATTTTGTAGAACCAGATTTAGACCAGAGGAAAAAAGTTGTTACAATTTTTTTTTCAATTTTTGTTCTTGTTTTTTTGTTCCAAATTTCACAATGCCTAAAATAGGACAATTTAGTAGCTTTCAAAGTTAGAAAAAAAAAACAATCAAACCAAAACGATACTTTTTTAAAGAATTAAGTCAATACTTTTTTCTCGAACTTTCCACAATTCAACTCTATCTAAATTTTCTAATTAAAAATTTTAAAGAAACAAACTTTAAAAGATTTTCTATTGAAAAAAAAAGAATTATTTTTTCTTATTAAGTTTGTTTTTAACTTAAAAAGCTAAGACTGACAAAAGAATACCTGAAGAGAAATCTAAAAAGTATGAACAGGTTTTTTAAATAGAATAAAATATTTAAGTATATTTTTTTAAATTTGAAAGGCATCCTTTCATATTTTATAAGCGTAAATTAAAAATAATCTGTCTAATTATTGTTAAATTTCTAAATGGAATCGAGCCAAAAAAACAAACAAAATTAAAACTAATTTAAATTATTCTATAAGTTCAAAATTTAATTTTATTCGACAGAAATATTAAAAATATAAAGAATAAAAAATTTAATTATTTTTCAAAAATCATTTGAGCATTAATTAAGACTTTTAAATAATTTTTATTAAGTCAAAAGCTAAAATAGCCTCTTAAATACACAATTAACAATTCAATTTAATCGGATCCATTTATTAGTTATTAATAAAATAGTTTAAAATTTAAATTAAATTTTGGAATATTTTATAAAATTTTACAAAACACAAGTTTACATTTTTTTTCAATTCTTCTACAAAAATGATTAAAATTTAGACATAAATCTCAAAAAAAAAATTTGTTTAGAAATTTTGAATAAAATACACAAACATACTCTCCTTATGAACATTAAACTTGCCTTTTGATGGAATAAAAAGCAAACTACTGTTCTCCAGGTCATACTCAGCTGTTTTTTGAGCATTATTTCTTGTAAGCAATTTTTTTGGCAAAGGGGTGTATACTTATTGCTATAGATCTTGAATGCAAAGCGTGCAATACTCTTAATTAGTCTATGCTTATTGAAATCTTCAGCTTTTGTTACTGGCATATAAAGTTTAAGTAATTTTTAAACACAATGGTAATAAGAATTTGCTAATTTCTGCAGTGATCCCCGGGTAGAAAATTACGGATAAATTTACGGCATTTTTACCTGTAAATTACGCGTAATTTTGTAACAAATGTTAAATAAATTTACGTAATTACGCCACAATTACGCCGTAAATTAGACAAATTGTGTCGTAATTCACTATCACTTTTTTACGCGTAAATTACGGGTACAAATTTTATAAAATTTTTCAAAATACTTTTGATTTTTAGCAATATTTCCAGTAAAATAAATCAAAAAAATAAAAATAACGCGTTTTTAAATAATAAATTTAGAAAAAAACTGAAAATTACGCGTAATTTAAAAAAAAATATAAAAAAAAAATAAATTGTCCATCAAAATTTTTATTTTAAAATAAAAAAATTTTTTCACTTTCTATCTTCTTCTTTTGTTCAGCTTTCTTTCGTTCTTTTTTCTCTTCTTCTTTGTCTTCATCTTCTTGTTCATCACTTTCTATCTTCTTCTTTTGTTTAGCTTTCTTTCGATCTCTTCTCTCTTTTCTTCTATGATCTCTCTTCATTCTTGCTTAATATGACGGCCATAGTTGTTCACAGAGCTTTTGACACCTTTCCATACTTTAGGAAGTTGCTTCTTCGTTATTTCGAAACGAACTTTCACTGGCCCCTAAAAAAGAACAAGTACAAATAAAAAATTAAATTAAAAAAAATACTTTTAAGCTTTCCTAGTCTGTCTGGATCAGTTAGCTTTTCTCTTTTTTTTTATGACCTACGGCTATCTTCATCCCATAATATGCAATTGGCAATTTCGTCCCGAGTAAATAAAACATCTGTACATGCATATGCAAATGTATTTACTCGGTCGCCTTCAAGAGAAAGTAAGTCAACCCCATTATGCTTCTAAAAAAAATATATATATATATTTTAAACGGTTAATAAATTAAAAATGGCACTGAAAACAAATAAAGTAAATAAATAAAAAACAAAAAAAGATAAAAAATAAATTTTTAAAACGACCAACAGTAAGAATTATTTGTTATCTCTGATCTGTTCTAAAAAAACTCAAATAAATAATGATCTCATTGGTTTAATCTTTAAAGATTGTATACTTTTTTTACTAGGTATGATAAACTTTCAAAAGATTGCCAATAATATTCATGTTTTTTTTTCTTCATTTTTTTCAATTTTTTTTAAAAATTCTTGAAAATTCGACATTTTAAAATATAAAAGTTAATTTTTTTTTAAATGGTTATAAAGTTGTATCAGACATAAAGAAATCATGTATAATTTTATTGGTCTTACTAAAATAAATTTTGTCTTAAAATTTTAAGTTAAATTTTCAGTAAATTGCTTAAAATAATTCATGCATAGGCAATAAGAAAAGAACCAAGAAGGGAAAGAGTTATTTATGTTTCACTCTAAGTTCTCTATGGTCCTTTTGAGATTGTTTTGGGTCTCTTAAAGAAAATATTTAAATAAAAAAAGTTCTCAATGGCTCTCTCTAGGTTCTCTATGGTTCTTTTTTTTGACATTATTATTAAAACTTGGTGCTTTTTAATCCAGGTTCTCTTTAAGTTCTTTCTAGTTCTCTCTAGATTCCAAGAAAAATCCAAGAAGGGAAAGAGTTATTTATGTTTCACTCTAGGTTCTCTATGGTTCTTTTGAGGTTGTTTTGGGTTTCTAAAAGAAATTTTTATTTATCACAAAAAATACACATTTTGATTTGATATTTTATTTGAATTGATTTAGTAAAACAAAAGAGTTAGAAAGAGCTTTATTAAATTCGTTACAAATTAAATAAATAAAAAATTTATATCTTGATCGATTCATTCAAGAACAAAAAAAAACCAAAAAGTACCAAAAGGAATAGAAAGAACCTTAAAAAACCATAGTAAAATAATTAAAAGAACCAAGTGTAAAGAAAACTAAATTTAAGGAAGTAATAAAGAACAAAAAAGAACAAAAAAGAACCAAAAAGAATAGTGATGGGTCTTAACTTAACTAATTTAGTTAAGTCGGCTAAAATTAAGTCGGCTAAGTTTTAGTTAACTAATTTTTAGCCGACTAGTTTTTAGTTAACTAATTTTTAGTTAACTAATTTTTAGCCGAATAGTTTTTAGTTAACTAATTTTTAGCCAACTAGTTTTTAGTTAACTAAAATTTAGTCGACTAGTTTTTAGTTAACTTATTTTTAGTCGACTAAATTTTAGTTTAGTCGAATTTGTTAGACTAAGAGTACAAAAAATGTGAAATTAGCAGATGTTATTTGCGATGCAGATATCTTTGAATTAGTATTATATTAATTAAAAAATAGTTTTAGTGGGAAGAGTGAGGTATCTTAGTGAGACAATTTAGCGATAACGGGGAATTATTGGGCAAGCGAGATATCAGGGGAATAGCGGAGAAAAAAATAAAAATTTTAAAAAACATTTATTTGACTTTTTTTTAATGGAAAATTTAATATTATAGAGGAAAAAATACATACAATAAAATACAAAAAAAAAAAACAAAAAAAAAATCAACTATTACTAACTCATAAATCTTTGTTTTCATACAAGAACATTATTTTTTCAAAGTTTGCTTTTGAAAGCCTATTTCTTCGATCCCAGAGCT
>VANL01000849.1:0-22147 GCA_006352455.1 Brachionus sp. 'Tiscar'
TGAGGAAAACTTTCAATTGAATGGGTTTTGGAAAGCGATGGAATCTTCCAATCCTAAATTAGCTAAGTTTGCTAAAATAATATTCACGATCTCTGCCACTTCAGCTTCAGTTAAAAGAACTTTTAAACACTTTTTGAAACGTTTATAAAACTTTGATTGGATCTATTCTAGATTATTCTTTTCCTTGTCTTGACTCTCTTTCAAAAACTAATATCAAAATATTAGAATTAATCCAAAATTCAGCAGTTCTCCTGCATATTATATCACGAGGCATATAATAAATTTAAACTACAAACAGTCTCAAATCGACTTTTTGAGTTGAGTGAGAGATATGTTGGGGTATGACTGAGCCATTCTGTTCCATTAATTGTTAGGCTACTTATTCTATTTTAATTTTTTTTAATCTTTAGCTCGGAACAGAAAAAATTAAAAAATATGCTGAACATAATTGAGCTTTGACTCGATAGACCATGTCAGCTGCAATAATGCTTTGGTGCATTAAGAATTTCGTTCACTTGAGTCAGTGAATTGAGTCAGTCAGTGTAGTCAGTGTATCTTTACTAATTTTGTTTTCTTTACTTCGAACTGTCCAAATTGAAATTTAATTGAGCGTTTTAGACTTTAAATCTCTCGGTCACATCTACCATTTTTTGCAGTCCTTCGTAGATTTTTAACGAATTAAATAAATCTTAATTTGTTTTAAATTTTTGTTTTTTTTACACGGTAAATTGAATATAAGACAATTTTCTTAAAAGTGGCTAAAAGTCAAATAAAAAGACTTATTCAAATAAAATTTGAAAATTTATTCTTTAAATTAGTATTTTTAAAATAAAATAATTTGAAAATGAATGATGAAATTTTAAAACGGCTAAAAAAAGCTAATGAGAATTTGATCAATTACATTTCATTGGGTAGCAGTGACAAAAGCTATGATTACCTTGTCGAAAATTACCTAATTGGAAATCAAATACGCTACATAAATGAATTCAACGATGCGATTAGCAATAATTTGTAATTAATTTAATTTTTTTTTGACAAAGCTTTTATTATGTCGAGATTAAAGATAATTTTATTAGTTACAATAATTTAACTTCCTTTGCATGTCATTTTTTCAAATTCTAAGTCAGACAAATGCTCGATTCTTAAAAAGGTCTATTCACATTTTTATTATGTATTTTTAAGAGTTGATAAAAATGGCTATGATGTGATCTTTAACAATTTTATTCAAAACTATAAGACAAAATTAAAGGAAATTGAGAGCTTTTCATCAACATTTGGCTCAAATCATCGTAATTATTTCATTAATGAAAATATTCATCAATTTTTTTAATTAATTTTACTATAAGCCGTTGATGCATTTCTGACTTTTAGTTCAACTAAATGTAAAACTTAAATTTACCTTTTTTCTTAATATGCTAATCGATGTTTTAAAAAGCCTCTAACAATTTTGATTTTGACAAGCTAAGCATACAAAAATTCTCTGATTATCAAAGAGAAAAACTAAATCTTAGCAGAACGTCTTTCAAACCACTTTGTTTAGATAATCAATTAAATTTTTTTGATGAAAAGACACCAATCTATCAAAGTAATCTTTGATTGAAATATATTTTTTTCCTTATTTTTTAAATCTAAGAAATTTTGACTGATTCGCGAAATTTATCCGAAAAGCAAAAAGAAAATAAAGCACCTAGTGAGAAAAATTTTTTCAAACAATCTCAAAATCACACTACAAACAATGATCAAGCAACTTCAAATAATTTGAATGATCCATCTTTAAACAATGGTTCCTACAAGCCTACACTGTACAAATCTAGTAGTCTTCATTCATCTGGAAGTCAAATTTCATCTGGTAACTTGAACTCATTTAACAACCCAATAAACAACTCAAACGGCAATACTTTTAATACTGTTAATTGTCTCAGTAACAACGCTTTTAATAACAACCTAGGCGGAAATCAAACAAATGGATTTTCAAACAAATGTAAGCTAATTGACAATTTTTTTTAACAAATTAATTAATGGTGTTTGACAAGTCTCTTCTTTGAGATATGAACCTAGAGCTACTAAGGTAAATTTTTCTAAAATTTATAAACCAGTTTATTAAATAAAATCAAAGTGTTATAAACGAAGAAATGAAGATGAAGAGAGCAAAGACAATGACGGAAACTATGATGTAGATACAAGTTCTTTCAAATCTGCCAAAGAGCAAATGCTGCTGGATAATTCCAAGCAAAGTCAATCAAACCAAAACCAAAATAGTTATCATTCAACGGCAAAAAGACCCATGAGCAATCCGCCTGCAAACAATCCGGCTAAGTTAGTAACAAAGCCTTTTAAAATAGTAGTTTTTAATTTTTTCATTTTAAGACGAGGCGTTCATAGTAAATTCAATCTTCCTATAAGAAATAATAATGAAGATCAAGCTTCGAATCAATCGAGCTTTTTGAATCAAAATAAAAATAATCAGCCTAATAACAATACAGAAATTGAAAGCTTAAAAAATATTGATCAAAAATTAATTGAAATTATTATGAGCGAAGTAAATCCATTCTAATTTTTGCAAAAAAAATAGTTTTATTTTATTATTATTTTTTGTCTAATTTCAACGTTAATTATTAAATAACGCTCATCTAATTTTTTGTTTGAATATATTTTTTTTATTAGGTGATGGATAAAACACCTCCAATCTGTTGGAATGATATTGCTGGACTTGATTTTGTTAAAAAAACCATTAAAGAAATAGTCATATGGCCAATGCTTAGACCGTATGTAAAATTAATTTATTTTCTTTTTTTGTTTAAAAATTCGTTCTAAGTAATTAATCAATAATTTAAAATTTTAAATTGTATGGTTTTATTCGATAATGAATACGAAGCAATATTTGACTAATTGTTGTGGTATAGGAAGTTTAATTAGTTCTAAAAATTCATATAGCAAAACAAAAAGGCTTTTAAAATTAAGAAAAATCAAAGCCTGCCTACAATGTCTTTATTTTCGCTTGAAACTCCTGGTTTAAATCGAAGTCAAGTGAAAATTTTTATTCAAAACATACTCTAATCTTGTTAAAACTTTTTTTAAAGACACTTTAAAGCTATTGATAAAAGAATATTTTATTTGAATCGAATAGAATCGTATTTAATTTAATTAATTATATATTTTTAAGAGATATTTTTCATGGACTCCGAGGTCCTCCAAAAGGTCTTCTATTGTTCGGGCCCCCAGGTTCACTTATAAATTTATTAAAATATTTTGATAATTTTTTTTTTTACTTCAGGTACAGGAAAAACTCTGATTGCAAAATGCATTGCCAATGAGTCAAAATCGACTTTTTTTAGCATAACTGCTTCCACATTAACTTCCAAATGGGTAAGAAAAATTCAAATTTTTTAAATGAAAATAAAAAAAATCAATTCAAAGCAAGGTGAAAGTGAAAAATTGGTAAAGGTTTTATTTGAAGTGGCACGAAGTTATCAACCAGCTGTAATATTTTTGGATGAAATCGATTCATTACTATCACAGAGGTCAGATGATGATCGTGAATCATCAAGGCGTTTGAAAACAGAATTTTTTATTCAAATGGTTGGAAAATTTTCTTTAAGAAATTACAATTATTTTTGGCTATTGAATAGGATGGTGCTCGAACCACTGGTGAAGAGAGAATATTATTAATAGGAGCTACAAATAGACCTCAAGAACTAGATGATGCAGCCAGACGTCGTTTTGTCAAAAAATTGTACATTCCCTTGCCTGAATTTATTGGCAGAAAACAAATAATAATTAATCTAATGAAAACTCAGCCTTGTAATTTAACTGAACAAGAAATTGATAGAATATCAGAATCTACTGAAGGTATTCGTGTTTTTATTATTCAAATTGATCAAAATTATATGATTGATTTAAATTTAGATCTCAAAATCAGACATAGGCGTTTTTATTTTATATCTAATTAAAAAACAATAATAAAAATTTAAACAATTTTTTATTTTAGGCTATTCAGGGGCTGATATGACGCACTTGTGTAGAGAAGCGGGTAAAATCTTAAAGCATGACCCAGAAGAAATTTTTATTTTATATTATTTTTCAAAGCAATTGGTCCGATTAGAAATCTTGAAGGAATGATAGAAACTGTGGCATTGGATCAGGTAAAATAACATCAAGGCTATCTTAAATAATTAATAGCTTATTCAAGTTTTAAGTATAATTAGTATAAATTATTTCTAAGTGATTAGACATAAATGATAAAACCGAGTCAACAACTATGAAAATTCGATTTAAAATGAATTTGATTTTCTTTATACGTCTTCAATATTACAAATCACAAAAGCTTAAGCGCTGACAGCTTAGACTTTTTAAGAGTTATTTAATTCTTTCAAAAACTCTTTTAAAAAGCCTGATAAATTAAAATTTATTATTGAATTAATTCAAGTTTTTCCAAACTGTATCTCAAATATTAATTAAGCTTAAGATTTTTTTTTCGCTAAAATTTAAATTTAGATTATTGGTACATTTTGAATAAATGATAATACAAGAATCAAAAAAAAAAAAAATTTTTTTTTTTTTTAGAAAATATACACAATAATTCAAAATTATTTAATTTAATTGTCAGAATTTTAAAATCACTAGTGCATTTAGTTCGATTTGTTTTATATTGATTAAAATGTTCCCAAAAGTAAATTAAAAAAAAAGATGAATTTTTAAAACTAATCTTAGCAGTCGAAATTCAATTAGTAAGTTGCATAACTATTTAAAAAGTCTTTTACTTTGTTTTAGTTCAAATAAGATTAATAATAAGATTAGTATTGTGATTGTGGAAATTTATAATAATTCTATTATTGATCGATAGTTTTTAGTATTAATTCTCAAGCATAAGTTGAAGAAAATGTGTTTTTTTAATTAGTGGTTTTTGTGTTTTAAAATTTATCAATAAGAAAAAATTTAAACAATTTTTAAGAAAATATTTATGTAATCTAATTTTTTCGGATAATAGCATTTAAGAATAAAGTTAAAAATTTTCCTACTATTAGATGTTTGTTCAAATTAATGCCACAAACTCTTAGTTCACTGGGAAATGGAATTTTGCGTTGCTTTTAATTACGAAGGAAATACATTACAAAATTCCAATATTCCAAAACAAAATTCTTCGAATTTTTATAAAATAGAAAATGTAAAGCATAAATAGTCCTTAAGAATAGATCGATTAAGCTTATAATTAAACTTGATCTAAAAACTAGATTTTTTATTGTTTGATTTTTTATTTAAATTAAATTTTAAGGTTAGAGAAATAAATTTTCAAGACTTCATGGACGCCATGCAGCAAGTTCGCGCATCAGTTTCCACAGACGATTTGGATGCTTATGTTAAATGGAACGGTTCTTTTGGATCAGTGCCGATCCTAAACAAATAGCGTTCAAATTGGAGCAATTTTCGAATTTTTTTGATAAAAAACTACTCGACAATTTCTTTCATTCATTTCTTTTTCTTCTACTTTGTATCAATTAGAATTTATTTTTACACATTTAAAACTTCCGTTCTTTAGCTTTTCCTGAAAATTCGCTTTATTCTAATTAATGTGATTTAGAACTGCACAAAAGTTTTTTTATTAATTTTTCAAGAAAATATTGTAAAATAAAATTGAAAATTTTCAATATTCAATTATATAGCAATTAGTTTAAAAGAAATTTTTATATAAATAAATCTATCAAGAAAGAATTTGTTATTCAATTTGTTTATTTAAGCGCCTAAAAGGCAGCAAATGGTTAAAAATTTCAATATTTGCAATCAAAATTCAAACAAACTTATATGATTAAAATGTTTGTTCGAAAAAGCTAAAACTAATTTAGTTAGTTCGTCTATGGGGATATAATAAAATTCAAATCAAGTGGGTAATATGAATCGTGATAAATGGAAGCAATTTTACACAATATTTTTAAATAACTTTTCATTTAGAAGATAAAATTCTTACTGTTTTAAAAAATTTTTTCCTCAAATTTTGTTATTCTTTGTTTTTCAAAGATTATTATCATTGAGAAAATTCCTTTTTGTTTTTTTTTTTATTCTTATGATATTTTAATTTTAGATTAAATGTAAAATTTATCGTTTCAATCATATACGATGATAATTTTTAATAATACAACGCTTAATTCGAACATCACTATTGACTCATCTAATTTTTTAAATATTTTAAATATAGTTTCTATTAATTACAAAGTGCCCCTTGGTATTTTAATTTCTATTATTTCATTTATCGCAATACTAGGCAATTTGCTTGTGATTGCAGCAATTGTAGTCGACAAATCCTTGAGAACTGTAAATTTAAATTTAGTTCATTATCGGATTAACTCAAAATTAATAGACAAAAATTATTAAAAAAGATTAAAAAAAAAGTTTAGATTTAGCTCATGAAATTTTTAATTATTAAAAAAGATGAATTTTAATCCGATAATTATTTAATAAATATGATAAAAAATTTCCTAGATATCCAACATATTTATCTTGAGTCTATCAATATCTGATTTAATGATTGGTTTGTTTGTTATGCCTTTGAGTGGTACAATAATTATTTTTGATAAATGGCTATGGGGACCGTATATTTGTACTTTTAATTAAATTTGAGAGAATTTTTTTTTAAATCTAATTTTTAAAGGTCGCTCATGGCTTTCAATTGATTACATTGCATCAACTGCGTCAATATTTAATTTGTTTACACTTAGTGTAAGTTTATTTTGTTAATATTGATCATATAGAATTGATATCCGATTTTCAAAAAATATAATTTTTAAATTAGTTCTTTTTAAGATTTTATTTAGCTTAAAATTTAAAAAAGAATAATGTGCTAACTCAAAATAATAATTTTTTTAACCTTATGAAGATATATTTAAGTGTTTCTTTTTCGTGATGGAATTCAAATTATACTATTAGCTTAGGAATTGCTGAATACAGAGTTCTTTTACTTTCAATAAGCTTGAAATTTATTATTGTTTGTTTTAAGCTTTAAATTTAAATGACATTAAATGGCATATATAATTATTAGGTAGTTTGAAGTTTAAAGGCACTGGCTTAAAATTTGCAATCAGTTTGGAAGATACATTCAATGTAGAACTAATAAGTAAAATGAGAGTTTATACTAAAAATTAACAAAATTTTCCGAGCCAAAAAAAGGGAAATCGTGCAAAATGTTAATCTAACAAATTTTAATTATACTATAGAGAATTTTCTTATATTATTAAGAAAAACACCTTCAAATAGTAAAAATAAATAATTTATTGAAATTTGGACAAAATTTTTTAATTTATACTTATTCAAAAATTGAATAATTGCTCTCTTTTTTCTTACACAAGAACCATCCAAATTATAAATTTGATTTTTTTTTTTAATTTTTACTCAGTCCAGCAGTCTGACACTAAAATAAGCCTAAAATTAAATTTAATATATTTCTTATATTTATTTTAATTGAGAAAATCTATTATAAATAATTTCATTAGTAGATCTCAAAATAAACTAAATCTAAAATGATTTTAAAAAATGATAAAATATTCTTATCTAGGTTGAAAGGTATCTTTCAATTACGTATCCGTTGAAATTTATGACCTATCAGTCTAAAACAAAAGCAAAAATAGCAGTTTTAATTGTATGGTTAATATCATCTCTTTGGATCATACCAATCAATCTTTGGTCATACTTTTTCAAATATAAACAAAAAATTTCAATACAGAACAATATTGTGCAAAGATGCACCACTGACTTTGAGACAGACAAAATATTCAAGATAGTGACAACTATTTTTAATTTTTATATTCCATGCATTGGTATGATAGCAATTTATTCAAAGATATTTGTAACAATAATAAAAAGATCTAAGTCTGAAATTGGCGTTTTTTGCTACAGTTCATATAACAAGATTCCCATCAATGAGAGTGGTTTAAAAAAAGCTGTTTCCAAATCTTCGGTTACTTCAAACAACTTTGACACTCAGATAAAAAACAAAAACTTTAGTATTCTAAGTGAATATCATGTTAATCGAAAGAGAGTTACTTTTAAAAAAAAACAATCAGTGCCTTCATCTTCGTCAACTAGCGGAAGTTTTCGATCCAAAAAAAATTTCTACATTCAAGCAAATAATAAAAATTTTCCAAAAAATTTCACTCATCAAAGCCAGATTTCTAATCCACAATTTGAAACAAAAAAACTTAGTCTGTTTAGATTTGCCAATTGTCGTGGTGAATGCAAAAGTGAAGGCAAAGATTTAAAGCTTGCTATAAGACGAAATGCATTAATCGAAAAATATCCAACTATGCATGAAAGCAATTATTCACTTGAAATCGAACAATTAAAAGAAAACAAAGGAATATTAAGTATTATAGATAAATTTGTGTCTCGTAAACGTAATAACAAGTATGATGTCTATTCGGCTCGTCTAAAACAGCAAATAAAAGCCGCCAAACAACTTGGAATTTTGATTTTTGCTTTTTTAATTACATGGATGCCATATTTTGTTACGTTTATTGTTGTCGCATTTTGCTCCGATTGTGTCTCAGACAACTTATCAGCTGTTACTTTATGGCTTGGATACCTGAATTCAGCTATAAATCCAATTCTTTATCCTCAGTGTAATAGCTCATTCAAACACGCTTTTCGACGAATGCTCAGAATTTCGCCTAAGCGAAAAAAAAATCAAATGGATATAATTAAACTAATGCATAACAGTTATAAATAATTTTATTTTTATTTAATAAAATATTTAATTTTTTCAATTATTTTTCAATTGTTAAAATTTAGAAAAAAAAATATAACTTTGTATTTTTTTTTAAATTCTTTTATTCACTGTTTCAAAAAGACCAAGAGCGAAAAAAACTTAATTTTTCGAGAAATAATGAACAACATGTTCTCAAAAAAAAACTGAAAATTTTCAGTTTAAATTGGCACTTATTGTATGTGTTAAAAAAAAAATTAACTTTGGTATTATAAAATAGTTTTTTTTCATAATTTTTTATTTTAGATTTTAGAATTTGAAGCTAAGAAAATTTTTGAAAAAATTCTGATTTTAAAATCCCTAATAGAACCTATAGCTTTTAAAATGATGAATATCATATTAAAAAAAATAGTAAAAATTTTTTAAGGAAAAAATTCTTATTAACTTTTGGAATTATTATAAATACATTTTCTTTAAGAAAAATTTTTTTTTTAAATTAACTTTAAAGAAATTTAAAAATTTTCTTTCTTATTGAAATTGAAATTTAAAAAAAAATTTTTCCTTTTCCTTGATTAAAAATTATATCATAATTTCTGATTCAAAAATCTTAAATTATATAAAATTGAAAATAATGATTTTATCTTGGGAAAAGGAAACAATCTTTTATAATTGATTTAAATTTTTTATACGATTCCTTGCATTTTTAAACCTAAAATTAGTGCAACTTATAATTATAAGCTTTTTAACTTAAATAAATAAATATACTTGACAAACTTTTAGTTTAATTGTTCGAAAAATTAGATTTTATTTAAAATTAATAGCCAAAAAAAAATCTTAATATCAAGACATAAAAATTTTGATAACTTCCTCTATTTTTTCTCGACATATTGGACAGCTATCCGATCTTTTGTGAAGAAGATTCGAACAACTATAACATGTAATCATATGATTGCATGGCCTTAACACACTATTTCTTACTGTATCCATACAAATTGCACAATCATTTTCATTATTTTCATCACCAAATTCACTTAGACCTTTTAAAAGATTTTTTTTGTTTCCATCAACATTTTGGATAGAATGAAAATCTTGATTCTGATTTTTCTTCATGAAAATTTTATACAAATCATTTTGAAAACTTCGACTTAATTCAGGTGCATTACTGTTTTGACGAAGCATCATAACCGGAGGTAGTCCACTACTGAGCTTTAATTCTTCAATTCTCTGTTGCTTTCTCAGTTCTCTTTTTTCTTCAGTCAAAATAAGAGGCTCTGATCCGCTTCTAAAAAATAGGGTTTTTCCCATTTGACCCAATATTGCCCTAAGACTTTCCATAACAGAATTTTCTGTTAAAAATTAAATATAAAAAAAAAAAAAGGTTTAGAATTTAATTACCAGTATCCTTAATGGGCGTAAATTCCACTTCTGGTATGTAATAAACTGGGTACAGAAATCTAAGCCCTGCAAAACGAGCTTTGTTGACTATGTTTTCGGCTAATTTGGAAATATCGTGTCTCAAAGTTGTTGTCACAATTATAGAATCATTTGGACAGAGGGAACTTATTTTGCCAAGTAAGACAGACTTAACATCAAAATCTTCGATTACACATTCAATCACAAGTTGAGCATCATTAACAGTCTCTTCTAACCGACTAAGACACAAAACTTTTCCAGTAAAGTCAGGACTCTCTACTACATGATCATCATAAAGCTGAGCTTTATCTGCTTGGAATCTTGTGTATACGCTATTTAAGGCCTGAACATTGTTATCGTAACATTTTACTCTATGACCATGATATGCGAATTCTCCTGCTATTTTGACTCTTAAGTTAACACATATAAAAGTAATATTTTTTTTATTGATTTTTGACTCAGTTTTAAATTAGGTTTGAGAATTGAAAAAAAGGTTTATTTTTACTATTGATAAATTTTTTTATATTTCTCATTTTTCTAAAACTAAATTCACTCTTAAATTTCCAAATATAAAAAGTTTTTCCTCCTTTTACAGCATCGTGAAAGATAAACTTGAAGTTTATCATGCTTTATAATTGACATTAACTGATTACCATACAATTCTTTAAGCAAATAAAACTTAATGAACTATTTTTTTTTCTGATTAATTAAATAATGCACTATCAGAATTTTATCTTAAAAAAATTATCAAGAAAGAAAAATTTTTTTTGAAACTTTAACTCAATTAATTTACTTTACAAAATTTAAAATTTATTGAAATACTGATCTAAATGATTTTAAAATTACCCAAGTAATCCACATCCTATTAGAGCAACACGAACCATTTTAAAATTAAATTTAAATATAATTTATGATTTATGATTATATAAATATTGAAAAAATATAAAAAGGAATAAAAATGATTTAAAGAAAAAACATCAGGTATTATCATAAATAATTTCTTCTTTTTTTCTCGTTTGTTCAAAAGACAAAAATTGATCGATTAATTTGAAGCTCTTTTTCAATGAGTTCCATTAATTTTAGTCCAAGCTTTTCTCTCGATGTTAAATTTCATTTTTCAACTCCTAATTAGTGATGATGTAATTTTGATATATTATTATTTTTTTTTAAGCTCGTTACCAAGGTATATGAAAATAATATTTGCATGTAAAATCATAAAGCTAGCTAGAAAAATAGAAGAGTTTGCTATTTGATTAATAAAAAATATTAAAAAAATGCTTTTGACAACGAGAATTACCGAAATGGAGACTCTGAGGCAGGAACTTCAGACCATTAATACAAAACTTCAGCTATCTCTTGATATTGAAATGCAAAAGCTGAAAGAACAAGAGCTTGAACTTCAAGAAGCACTCAAGTTTAAAACACGAACCGATTTAATTCATGCAATGGAAAATGAATTGGCTATGGAAAGTCTAGAAGAATCGATGCTTAATCTTAAATCTATTTCAAATTTAAATGCAAGTTTGCCACAAACTTATTTGAGAGATTCAAATCAATTTTTGAAAAGCCTAAATATTGAAGAAGATTTGGATAAGAGCCATAAAATTCTAGACAAATTGATTAAAGAACAAAATCAGACATCAATGATTAATTCATATAGCACTAATTTTAAATCATTACCAAATCCAAATGTGGTAGATAAAATAAATTTTTAAAAAAATCTGTAAATTATTTTAAATTACATAGGTATTTAGCAAAAGTTCTAAGTATTCCAGAACTCCACAAAAAAGTGTTAAAACAATTACCATCTATAGGAAACCAGCTGAGAAAAATTTAAATGAGCAGCAAACTATAGAATATGGAGATTTTTTGAAGTATTCAAAATCTCTGTCTGATCTGGATCGATCAAGTTACTTTGACAATGCACGACTGTCTTCGTCTTACAATCCATACGCACAACCAAATTACAGTTCACATAAGCATGCTAAATCAATACGTGATAGCTATTTTTATTCAGACAAAGAAACCTTAAATGGCATACCGGCTAGTAGAATAAGAAAAACAGCTAATTTAAAAGAAAGAGATAATGGGTATACAGTATTACCGATCACTAAGACTGTGATTCATAAAAAGCCTTGGTCTTATGGCAAAGTTGAGACCAACTACTACCCATTTAGAGACTCGATGCTTAAGAAGAAATAAAAATGATAATTTCAATTGTTTAATAAGTTTTGCAATGTTTTTTTTTTTAAATTATAATGCTTTTTTTAAATATAATAAATCTTTTTAATTTAATTTTTGTTTTAAATCTAAAATGTCAGATTTAAAAGAAATATACAGATTTTTATTTGATTATTTCAAAATTTATAAAGAATCATCAGGACCTAATGTGTCTAATTGGAAATTGGCTGATCTAAAAAATTCAATTAAGTGGTCCGAAGGTGTAGAAGAATTTTATTCAAAGATTAAATTTAAAAAATGTGTCAATAAATTCCTAAAAGATGTCAAATTAATCATGGTTCATTGGAAGATAGATGAAAAAAATTGTGAACTATTATTAAAAGATGCTTCCCTAAATTTAAAACAAGTATTTTATCAAGTTATTCAAGTAGTTAAAAGGTTTATTTTCGCCTATTTTAGACTCTTATTTCGAATAAAAACTTTCCAGAAGATCTTCGGTCGTTTCTAATCGAAACTTTTATCCAAGATGAGAAAGAAAAAGTAATTTTGGAATTTTTAAATACTAATTTTTAAGAGATAAAGTTGTAAAATTGTTTACCTTTGAGTATCAAGAAAATAATATACAAAATTTGTCACTGGATACAATTGAAAGTGAATTAAATTCGGAATTAGATAAAATTTGCTTGAAAATATTCCTGTCTAAAAATAATAATTACCTAATCGATTTGCTTTTTGATTATAGCATCAATAAAGAGACCAACTTAGTAGGTATAACTTTATACATTAATCTAGTACTTTATATATTATATTTTAATAAAAAATTTACTAAAGGAGTTTATAATTGAAATACTTGAAAAATTAAAGGAATTTAGTTTTGAGACTTATAAGTGGTGTTTTTTGCGCCTTCTCAATAAAAAGTAATTTAAAAAATAAAAAATAAATTTTTCAAAAATTAAATATGAATTAAGATTTTATAAATTATTTATGATAGAACCAGTAAATGGTTTGTTCGATATTGAATCAAAGGAACTAAATCAAGCGTATTTTTGTTATTTGATTTTTGTATATGCGGAAATAGTTGATAAATTTAAGCTTGAAAATAAAGACTTAAATGATCCTAAACAAGGTGAGAGTGAATTTTATCATATAGAAAAACTAGTAATGCATTTTGAAAATGTTATCAAAATTTCAAAAAATTCAAAATTTGTAAAAGCAATTCAAGCAAAAGCAAAAGTGGATTCAGGATGGAATTTTTTACTCAATCAACTAAAAATTAGATGTTTAAAAGAAAATAAAGAGTTGGATTTAAATTTAAACGAATTTCTTCTTGATGACTAAAGTTTTGTGTATTTTTTTAAAATTAATTTGCTCCTTTTATTAGATTTGTTTCGAAATAAAAAAAAATATTTTATTATAATTATAGTTTTTACTCTTAAACAATGTGAACAAGTTTATCACAGTTTATTTTTTTTTATTGATGAAAAAGTATAAAAAGATTAGGGTACAAAAATTTTGAAAGTCTAATTTTATCACCAAAGAGTTTTCCTAGTAAATTATGGCATGTATTTTACGTGATACTAGATTTATTTTTCTGCTACTAAAAAAAAATGATACTAATTATAAGAAAATGATATTATTTTTTATTGATGATAATAAAAAATACAAAAAAAGAAAAATAAGAAAAAAAAAAGTAAAAAAAAATTAATTGTTTTTAGATCTTTTGCTCGCAGGTTTACTTTGATCAATGATTGGGTTTTTGCGAGGTCTACCTCTCGGACGTTTAGCTGGGCAATTTTCTACTAAATTCAACACACTTGTCTCTGATTCGAATACACAATGAACGATATTTAGCTGCTCATTTGTTTGTTCATTTGACGTCGTTGGCGCTTTAACTTGCTCTTGTAAATTTTGACCATTCTCAGTTGCAGGTTCTTGTTGATCTTCGAATTCAATTAAGAACGAAAGTTCGTCTTCGGCCACTTCATTTTCTAAACGACTTTGAGTTTCGATCGGCTGGCGATTAAGAGCATCTTTATTCTTCGCAGGCCTTCCTTTCTTTAAGTCGTAAATTATTCGATTATAAAGGCATTGTGAATTTTTGAACAAAAAAACAAGAACAAAATTTTTAAATTGTAATAACTTTTTTTCTATAGGTCTAAAACTTGTTCTGCAAAATTTAACAGCTGATACAAAGTATGTATCATCCAAAAGTAATCTGTGCAAAAGCTCTGCTATTAAATTTTGAAAAATTTCTTATAAATATACTATTTTTGCAGATTTGCAGGTTTTTTCACAGATAAAACTGGGTGATACATACTTTGTATCAGCTGTTACATTTTGCAGAACAAGTTTTAGACCTATAGAAAAAAAGTTATTACAATTAAAAATTTTGTTCTTGTTTTTTTGTTCCAAAATTCGCAATGCCGATTTTAAATTAAAATTATTCCAATTTTATTTTAAATAGGAAAAAAAGCTAAAAGAAGTGTACGCAGTTGCTTAAGAGATTGTTGGTAATATTTTTAATAGTCTGGTCTTTTATAGTCTTGGTAATCGATTGTGTATTTTCCTTTAATTTTTAACATATTATTAATATAAGAATATTAATAGCTTATGTAATTAAAAAATAAAAACACATTTTAAGAAAAATAATTAATCAAAAAAGTATTTGAAAAATTAATTTATTATCAAAATAATTCAGCTTATTATTTTATAAATCGATTGAAAAAATTTAGTTAATTTTTATATCTTATCAATCAATTGAAGGCGAATTCCAACACTAATCTAGTTAGTTAGTTAGACCACACTTAGAGTATGCAATGAGTATGTGGCGCCCATATTTAAAGACAGATGTTAAGATCATAGAAAGAGTTCAAAGAAGAGCAACAAAGCTTGTAGATTCTACCAGAGTAAAACCGTATGAAGAGAGGTTGAAAGACTTTAATCTCATGAGCCTTGAAAATCGTCGCCTGAGAGGTGATTTAATTCAAATGTATAAAATAGTTAATGGTCTAGAAAAAGTATCTCTAATGAATGGTATAAACTACATTAAAAATAGCACAATAAACCTAAGGAGACCACGTGACAAACGACTTGTCCGTGAAATAAATCGCAGAGGTTCATCAAGATATAATTTTTTAACAAATCGTTTGGCAAAGGATTGGAACAGTTTGACAAAAAATGCGATTGATGCGAAAACAATCAACAGTTTCAAAGCAACTATTGACAAAGAAGTGTTTGGATTAGTGAGAAGCAAAGACTGTCAAAGCCTTACACTAGATAAGGCTAAACGCCTCAGTGTATTGGTATAGATAGAAATATCTATACTGCAGTTCAACTACTACTACTACTACTAATCTTTTAGAGAGGGAATATATTAAAACATCACAAAAATATAATAATAAATTTATTTCTTTGAAAATAAAAACCATTAAAAAATATCAAAGAAGTTCAATTAAGCATTGAATAGCAACAGAAAGTATTAACGTATTCAAACAAAGGAGTTAATTTCTAACCAAATGATGAGAGATTTTACCTGTAGGACCAACTCAACTTTTTTTTCTTAATGGAATGGCCCGAGCTTTACTTTATATTTATCTTATTATCTTATACAATTTTAAATAAAAAATATTTCCCTTAAGCTTTTTGTGTCTTTTTTAAATATACTCTCATTAGCTTTTTTTATCATTTTAGCTTTGAGATTTTAAGGAAATTGGCTTTACAATGCACATATACGCATCAAGCTGAAGGCTTTCTGTTTTTAGATCGTTTGAATTGCGAAAAAAAATATATAAAAAATTGTACTCGAGATATGAATTTTCGTTGTGAATATAAAAATTTATAGACATTACTGATTTATTTAAAATTAATTAAAAACTACATCAGATTGAGTATTAAAATTAAAGTAGTGAAAAAAACTATTTTGGAGAAATTTTTATTATAGGAGGAATAAAATAATCATTATGAAGAGTTATTTTATTCCAAAAAAAAGTAAAGTAATTTTAACAAAAAATTTTAAAAATAATTTCTAAATCTGAATTATTAAGTTGCAAAAACTCCTAAGTTAGATAGTTAATTTATGTCTTTTAGAGTCATTAATTTAATTAGTAGATACAAACATACTTTTTTTAATAAATTTTATTTTTAATCAGATTTTTAAATAATAAATGATGGTTTCACTATCAAATGTCGTATGTTTACTATTAACCATGATAAATTGAAGAGCAATTAAAAAAAAATTTTATGTTGTATTTATTCGAAAATTCATTCTCAAAACCTTAGTTTTTGTTCTACTCTATATAGAGTTCTACTCTATATAATTTAGCAACGGGTCTACTAATGCCATATTTAGATTCAAAAATGGTTATATTGCACCTGTACTGGTAGGCACTGTCAATTACCAATTGGACACTCATTTAATCGGTCAGCTGCATTAAATTCTCACATGAGCACGGCACTGAATAATGAAACAGATGTTTCCAAAATTGATGCATCCACGGTCTTTAATTCTTTGGCTGGTGTGGCTTTGTACCTAGAGTAAAAAAATATTTTCAAAAAAGTTTAATTTTATTTTTAATTTAATTTAAATTTTTAGAATAGAGAGAGGACTGAAAAATTCACTAAAAAATTTTTTAGTGAATTTTAAACTAAAGTCAAATGCTAGTTTTCTAAAGCTTTTTATAGGATTGATTCGGACCTATCTAAAAATGTACGTCTGTAATTCTTTCGAATTTTAAGCTTTCGACGTCTACCAAACATTGGTAATTCTTTTGTAACCGAAGTCTTCTCAAAATTACACTTCATTGTAATCTTGAATCTCCTACTAAATCAGCTAATTCTTGTTGAGACTTTGTCCTTTCAACCCAATTATTTGCCACCTTTGCGCCTTAGATATTTTTTTAACCATTTTTAGTTGAAAAATCAACGAGATGGAAGGACTCAATAAAATCACCGATTTTAAAAACAATGATAATTAATGAGTTGTAAAAAGTGCATGTAAACAAAAAAAAACATACCAAAAATTATATGACAAAGAAAATTTTCATCATTTATCAAGGTGCGGAAAAAGCCCATATAGCCGAGAGGTTTGCGTGTTAGTCATTCAAGCAGAGGGTCGAGGGTTCGATCCCCGCAAAGGGAGAGAAAATCTTGAATGAATGTCTCTGTAGTAGGGGGCGCATGTTTTAAACCCCTTTCATTAAAAAATGGGGGACCAGTTTCGACTGGGGATTTTGATAATAATGGCTTAGATGATCAACTCGATGCAGTCACCTCTGTGTCAGATCGGAGCCTTCGCTCAAAAAGGTACTTAGAAGGGATATGACCCCCCTATGCTCCGCAAGGAGTGAACAAGGTTAAAAAAAAAATTCAAGGTGCGGTAAAATTCATGTAAAAAATAATTTTCTTAACTTTAAAGACTTTTTTGTTTAATGAACTTTATCTGAGTATTTTTTATATGGGTTTTGGATTGGTTAGATTTTTTTTTTTTAAATTTATATACCTAAAGAAAAAAAAAATTTTTAGATGATACAGTTAGTATTAAATAAAGATCAATTTTTTTTTTTACAAACTTTCACTAAATTAATAATTTTCTGTAATCTTCTAAATTTTCTAGACATAATATTTAAGACTCCAATTTGAAGAATTCAAGTTCTCATTCCAGTAATCATAATAAGTCGTATCGTTAAAAAATGATAAAAACTTAAAAAGACAATTATCAAAAAGACTTGGCCTTGAAGATATTTTTTTCAAAAATGAACTCCATCTAAATTTTCAACATAGTGAATTGATTAGTGATTGTATCAAAATAAAAAGAATCCCAATGGAAGTAATTGCCAAGTCGAAATCGCAATCAAACTCATCTCAAGCAATTGGTATATTCGGATTTCATTTTGATTCATTAAATAAAATAGAAAAATCAAGCTATGAGTCAAACAGCTAAAACTAATTGAAAAGAAACATAATTCGAAATTAAGAGAAATAAATGAGGAGAAGCAAATAAAATTAATAGAACTAAAAGAAGCTAACCAGCTAATTACAGAGAAACTTGAAACCACATAATTGGCGATAAAAAATTACATCCATTGATAGATTTTGATTCAAAATTTGGTCAAAAAATTCCCGTCAAGCATCAACAACTGAAAATCAGTGTACGATTATTCTAAAGAAAAAAACGACTGAAGAGAACTATTAGCCAAAGTTGATGAGGTGGCCGAAAAACTAGGACTCCATTTTAAAAATTGGTTCAAGCTAAGAGACTTATGTAATGATATAAATTGTTTCAAGCATCCTAATCCTAGACTTAATAAAAAGATGCTTCCGAAAAAATCAAAAATTTAAATCAACTCGATATGGCAAATACCATGCTCCGTTCAAATATTTAAACGTTTATTTGAGAAAAGTAATTGGTCATAATTTTGTTTTAAATATAAAAAAATAACTTTTTAATGCTCTTGTTATTTTTTTCTATAATATAAATAATATGATATATTTTATATAATATATAAATTAATAATCTTTTAATTATTTTTAAATTACTTTTTTAACTATACATAATTTTTTGGGTGCTTTCTTCAATAGCTTCTTTTGAAATTCAAGGCCAATTAGTTAGAATCGAATCAGCCACAGAATTCAAAGTTGAATTATTTACAGTTGTGATCTAAAGATATTGAAATTGTAGGTTTGTAATATAAAAATATTTACTTCTTTAACAAGAGGAAATAAATTTTGAAGCGTTTTATTTTGGCTGATTGTAGCTGCTATTGAATTCTTTTGATTCTCGATTATTACACAATGATAATCGAGCTCGCGGTAAATTTAACCTGAAATTGTGTTAAATATTTCCTTTGACTTTAGCTTTGCCAATAGTGAATAATTTTTTCGTCCTAAGCTGTATAATATTAATGAAGGAAACTTAAAGGGTTTAGGGTTTTAAAAGCATCGATTCAAAAAACGCATAAACAATTGGTTTAATTTTTTGTGTTTAAATTAAAAAATGTATCAAATGTTGAAATAACATAGAAGAAGTGCGATATTTAAAATATTTTTTCAGTCTCAAATAAAAATATAATTTCAAGTTAATATTGCATGCATTTTCATATTTAAAATTGAACTTTTTAGTAAAATAGAACAAGTTTATTTTTTATTTAAAGTTAAAAAAAATCTTAAATTTTTTTCTGTGTTTTGTGGTTCATCTTAAAGACTTTGATTGTGGTTCGTTTAATGTATTTTAGTAAAAACTTATATAAGTAGAGAATTTACATTTTTTTAACTAAAATAATTTTTATGATGTAAATAAAAGACAATATCAATTAGATTTTAATTGATTTTTTAATTTAATTTAATTTTTTCGAACGGTTAAAAAAAAAGGGAGCTGTCGAAAGGTGTTTGAAACGGGTCAAGAACGGTTTTATTTTTAATTTTTTAAAAAATGAACGGCTTTTATACCGTTCAAATAAATCAACGGTTATACAAGACCGTTCTTATTTTAATTATTACTAGTGTATAATTTTATAAAAACTAGTGTATAATCTAAATGCACAATCGATCTCGGTTGAGTCGATTGTTTCAAAATATCTTTTAAAAATAATTTGATCTTCCCTAGATAAAAACTTTTTAACAAAAGATTGAAATAATTGATTCGTTTTTTTTTCAATTTTTTAATTATTTGAATTTTTTTAGCAGAAATTTAAAAATTCTTCCGACTTGAAGTCTTCAGTTTTTCACATTCTACTAAATGACATTTCGTTATTTAACTTTGATATTCTGTTTGGTTCAATGTAATATTTTTTAGACTGCAAAATGGATTAGGCTCCTAGCCATTAATTCAAATAAACTAAAAATAACGATTTTTTCAATATACCCATATTAACTTCCATATTTCAATAAGCATCCCCATATTTGCATCATAATATCCCCATATAAGCATCCTCATATATCAATAGACCCACCACCATATCTTACATGATGTTTCAAAAATATAGATTTGTATTTTTCATGGCTAAATCTTATCACATTCAGAATATTCTTCCGATTAGCCATTTGAAAATTGCTTTCATCACTAAAAATAACCTTAAATCATTTTTCCATTGTCCATTAAACTCTCTCTTTGCACAATTCTAGCCCAGTCATTCTATCTTTTGAAATTAGTAAAGATTTCTCAATTGCATCGTACGATCCTAAATCAAACTCGAATAGTCGATGTTGACAGATCCTTATCTTGTCCTGCAATACATACTATTTGTCCTCATCTAGACATAGTTGCTGTTTTGAAGAAGAATTAAGATATATCATTATATATATTTTATTAAGAAAACAACAACAACAAAATAAAGAAAAGATTTGAGATTATATTTAAATAAATAATTGGATACTTAATTAAGGATTGCATAGGCAAACCAGAATATGAATTAGTCACTCATTCACACGTTAGCAGTCGAGATGATATACAGTAGTTTTTTTTGCTTAGAAACAAAAAAATGAACGGTGTAGTATACGCGTTCATTTTTTTGAACGGGATTTTAGCAATTCATTATAGAAAAAAATTAAATTTTTAAATAATTTAAGGTTCAAAACAAGGTTCCAGTTCCAAACACCGTTCCACCAACACAGTTCCAGTTCCAAACACCGCTCCACTACCACAGTTCCAGTTCCAAACACCGTTCCACTACCACAGTTCCAATTCCACCGTTCCAGTTCCAAATACCGTTTCAGTACCACAGTTCCATCGTTGCGATTACAAGAAGAAACATTAAACAAGTTTTTTTTTATTTTTTATTTAGTTAAAATAAAATTTAGTGTTCAACCCACTGGAACGGTGGAACGGGAACGGTGGAACTGGAGCGGTGTTTGGAACTGGAACGGTGGAACTGGAACCTTGTTTTGAACCTACGCGTATACTACACCGTTCATTTTTTTGTTTCTAAGCAAAAAAAACTACTGTTGTTGTTTTGGAAGCAGGGAGTGTACCTTCATTTTGCATAATAAACTTTCCAGAACCACTGTACATACTTAATACAATAAAAATTGGACACAATTTGAAAAAAGCAACATAAATCAAATATTTTTAAATGCAAATCAATAGCACTACAAATTAATTAAAAAAATTTTTTTAATTTTCTTGACTTTAATTTTTATATTTTTTATTGTTTTGAAAATTAACTTATTTTAATTAAAACAAAGAGTCTCGAAATTAAAGAGATTTTATTGTTAATACAGTGCCGATTTGACAAGTGGATTTCTGGTAATTATACGCAAATTTACGTAAATATTACCAGAAATCCACTTGCCAAATCGGCACTGTATAAGCCACGAAAAAAATAATATTAAATTTTTTTTTTAATCTGAAGAATCTTTAGTTCGTTACAAAAAACAAATAAATAAATCCAAAACTTGTCTTTTTATCTTTTCTATTTTTTTTAAGCTTTTAATCCCATTGACTTTAACTGATTACCAGCAAACAACAACAAATCAGACTCCTATTTTAATAAATATTTTAATTTTCCTAATTTCTTTTCTCTCTTTTGTATATTTTGTATATGATGATTTTTCTCTATTATGATTGTTCACCGCAGAAGCACTTTTTCAAAGAAAAGATAGGATTTGCAAAGAAATATTAAATTTCAATAATCTTTTAAAAATAAAAAGTGCTAAATTGATTTAATTTTTAACTTTAAACTCAAAAAGATCTATTACCAAAAGAGGATACAATTTAAAAATTTTAATCAAGTGCTCTCTTGCAGTAGCGCTACGCCACGTAGATTTTACGTAAATTGACGTCAAATTACGTTAATTTACGTAAAATTACTTTTTTTTACGTAAAATGTAAAGCGGCCAAAAAACAGTCGAAAATTCAATATTTTAGACGAT
>VANL01000850.1:0-22127 GCA_006352455.1 Brachionus sp. 'Tiscar'
AATGAAAAGGGTGTTAAATTGCACATGTCAAAAAAACACAAAGAATAATTTAGTTTTAGATATTTTAAAAATAGAGAATTATATTTTTTTTTTGAAAATTGGTCATAAAGTTTAATATATTTTAATAAAATTCCTGATCACCAAAAAATTTTTCTGATCACCAAAAAAAAATTATTTTTATTTTTTCAAAAATAAGGGGTTTTTCCGATCCGATTTCTTACCAGTATTTTTTCCATTTTGCCTTAACTCTTTTAATAGACATTCCAGAATTTCTCTTGTAAATTTATTGACCATAAGCTTTTTCACAAAATGTAGTTTTCTTTTTTGGTAACATCATTTCAGTTGTATACATATCTAGGACATGCATGAGTTTGGATGTCTTAGCCTTCTTTCCGAGCAGCCTTTTTATTGCACATAATCTTTTATTAATTCAAAATCTTTATCAGTATTAGGAATATAGTCGGAGAGAGCTCACAATTTTGTCTGTTCCTAAACTTCATTTACATTTACAAAAAAGCTTTTCTGATCAAGTATTTTCTGTTATTTTTATTCAATAAATTCAATATTCCATTTTTTACTTCTTTGTTTAATTTAATTTTAAATAAAATTTAATAAATAAAAAATAATGCTTTATTATTTTAAAATAAAAGTTGGTTCAGTTCTTAACTGTGGACATTCTTTGGTGGGCCAAATAAAAGGGTGTCGCTTTGTCATACAGAACACAGGCGGAGATGGCCGTTTTGTCGTATTTCCTAAATCAGCTTGGCCAGCCTCAACCTTTAAAGTAAAAAAAAAACTGATTAAAAAACGACACAAATAATGCCCATTAATTAAACTAGACCAATGTTCTTTCAACATCATTGAGCGTATATCCATTTGAGATACAGCCATCTATATTTGAATTGCGCAAAGACGACATTTTTGTCCTTGAAGTTGTGTTCAAGCCAGCTGATTGCAAAAAATACGAGCAAGAAATTGTTATAACCTGTGATAACTGCACAACCATTGAATTTAAGCTAATTGGTGAAGGCAAGCTGGCAAAAATTGAGTATGTTGATTCCCAGGATTTTGATGGTGAGAACCAAAATTTAATCGCAATTGATGACTTTAAAGACAAGATTAGTCAAAAAATAATTCGTTTTCCAACTCTCAATCCGAGAGCTTTGACACGCAAGAGATTTTCTTTAAGAAACATTTCGTAATTTAAAAAACTAAACTTTTATTAAATGCTTTAAAAAACTATTCATTCAATTTAGACAATGTCCAATTGATTTTTCTTGGCAAATTTTCAAGCCTATATATTTGGAAAATTTAAGCATACAGCAAAATATCAAAGATGCCATCAATTATACTGCCGATTCAGACAGTTTTTTCAGCATCTTGCCAAAACAAGGAACTTTGGAAAGAGACGAAAATCGAACTTTTGAAATTGTCTTTAATCCATATAGAGTAAAAAAAAATAAAAAAAAAAAAAAAAAAATTTTTTTCAATTTTTTTTTATTTAAATAAACTAAGGTTGGCAGCTTTGAGAGTGTGGCTCATTTGATTCTGCACGGAATACCCGAAATAAATAAACAAATGCTGCTTGACACAGATGACTCAGTGCATAAAAGCTATCTGGCCAAAGAAGATTTTAATACTGTTGACTATTTGTCTACTTCGATTGAGCTTAGAGGAGAATGCGAGCCATTTCAGTTTACTCTCGATCCACCGGCCATATTTGTTCCTGGACCAATTTTTATGCAATCTACAAATCGAAAAGCGTTTAGAGTTAGAAAAATATATGAAAAAATTAAATTTTTATTTTAACCTTAACTTTTCTAAAGCTAATCAACATGAGTATATGTCCAATTAATTTTAGTTGGAAGCAAATACTAGAGCCTCATTTAATTCAAGTTGAGCCATCTTATGGTGAAATAGGTATTAAAAAAAATGGATTTTTTTTTTTAAATTTTAAAATTTTGAATTTTAACAAAAAAGCTCCTAAAAGTTATGCTTTAATGGATGTGTTGATTACTGGACTTAGTCCGGGTAAAGTAGTCGATGACATTGCCTGCTATGTTGAATATGCTGATGAACCGATTTATTTGCATGTCGAAGCTGAAATAAAAGTAAAAATTTGATATAAAAATTTTTTATTGTTTGAAAAAAAAAAATTTTTCAAGGGTCCAGAATTGTGTATCAAAGAGGCCGGAGTTGATTTTGGTCTTGTTCGAATAGGAGACACTTCTATTTCTTACTTAACATTTGAAAATGTTTCTAATTTGCCACTAAAATGGAGCCTTGAGTGTCTGGACTATCAAGTAGACTTGTGTTTTGTCTCAGCAAAAAATTATAACATTTTTCCAAGGATTTGTTTGATTATCCACAAAATGGAGAGCTATTACCACTAGAGTCAGTTCAAGTATTTCTATCATTTCGTCCTAAAGAGGAAACAATTCTAAACTCGTTGTTTACAGTCAAAGTCACCGATGGCAATTCATTGTAATTCTGAATTTTCATATATTTATTCAATAAGAGGAAAAAAATTAATTTATTTTTAAGAACATTTAATTGCCATGGTCAATCTCAGTTGCCCAAAATAGCTTTTAGTAATTCACTAGTTCGACTAGATGAACTTTATGTTGGTGTAGAAAAAGTGTTTTTAGTCGAGCTGGCCAATCAGTCAGCCTTAGGGGCCAATTTTATTTGGCAAAAAGTAAATTAATAAATTTAGTTTAAATATTTAAATTATTTGAGAGTTATTTTTTGTTTAGCCCAAAGGAGAGGATTCATCAATATGCGAGATTTGTTACGAGCAAATAGATGGTGAAATTCCTGGCAGAGCTGTGGTCCAATGTTTGGTCCGAATCAAAGCTAATGAAATAAGAGAGATAAGCGATTTAATATTGCCTTGTTATTTGTTGGACACTGATGAGACTATTTGTATAAACATCAATGGAATTGTAAAGGGAATATCTGTGGAAATTTTTGTCAGCAATGATGAAACTTATAGGTAATTTAAAAAAAAAAATTTTTATTTTTTTTTAAATTAAGTTGAATTTAATCACAAACAACGTGATTCCAATTTTTTTTCCTATTTTAAAACCAACTCTTTTCTGCTAATCCAATGTAAATAATGTGATTTAAGTCGAGCCAAACTAATTGACTTTGAGAGTGTACAAATGGGCTCCAGGTCTTCGAGACAATTAATATTCCAAAACATGTCCGGTATACGAACAAATGTAAATTTGAGCATGAAAAATTTCAAAGCTTTGGAAATAATCCAAGAAAAAGGACTGTTTGAAGACCCGTCAAAAAAATTGTCTTCATTAAATGAAAGATACAAAACAGAAAACGAGCATAGCGGTGTCGGATTTGGATTAGAAAAAAATTCATTTGAACTGCCAGAGTTTAGCTCAGTTACCATTTCGATAGTGGCCATAGCCGAATTTTGGGGCTTGTACCAGGACACTTTGAGCATAGATATACATGGTATTGATAAAATAGAACAAGTTCCAGTGAGAATAAATGTTATTGGTAGTCCTATTAAGCTTTACACTGGCAAAGTAGCACAAATGGATGACATGTCTATGGTCAGATTTGGCACATCAACTCAAGGACAAAAATCAATTGTTAGAAAAGTTCAAATTTTGAACACTAGTGTACATCCAGTCGAGATTAGTTGGAAAATATTTCTAGTTAAATGTCCCGATGATCAATTAATTGATGTAAATTTAGTCGATGAAGAAATAAAGTTGTCTTATTCAAATAGTAGTTCTTTGGAGTCAAACAATGCCAAAACAAGTGTGTAAAATTTTACTAGAAAAAAATAAAAATTCATTTTGATTTTTGTGTAGTTTCACGAAATTCATCTACTTACAAGAATAAATTTGAACCTATTGAAGAACTAAGAGAGTCAACATGTGAAGAATACTATTATTCGTTTGAAGAACGTTTTCCGCTAATTAAAATAAATCTAACTCCTCATTACGGACATGAACAAGAGAAAAATAATCAAGTATTTCTGCTTGACAATTACAATTTGGTAAGCAAAAAAAAAATATTATTTATTTATAGAAAATAAAATAGAATGTAATCAGTCATTAGAATAATTTCCTTCTCTAGAAATACACATCTTCCATCTTTCTGGTAGTGTTTTGATCCCGGCTGGTTTTGAGATGAAACATTTACTGATGTCTTTTTTTTTTTTATTTACTGCAAGTCTAAGTAACTTTTTTTTCACTGAGCATTGATCTTAACAATGGTAATCTGAAGGAGCCAAGTCTGATAACTTATTGAATAAAATGGATTAAATAAGACTTGATAAAGAACAAATTTTGTAAAAAAAAGCTGTTTCCTGTATTTTACATTAATTTTTGATTCTATATATCGAACTTTTTTTTTACCATCTAATCCGTACTAAATTTTCCTCTTTAGTTAAGATATTTTTGCAAATAAATTCCTTGTATTTGACATTTGTACTTCAACCTATGGGACCAGAATCATAAGCTCATTTAAATGTCATAAAAATTACTTATTCAACACTATTTAGCTTCATTAGAAAATTCCAATAAATTAATCGTGTAAGTGAAAAAATAACAATTAATTGCTTTCAACACGTTGTTATAGTTAACACGCAAAACTGTAGAGAAAATTTTATATCTGTTATATCTATCTGTATGAACATGAATGCACTAAATTACTGGATGATGTTAAAAAAGTTTATGAAAAATTTGACTTATTGAAGTCTGCTTATAAGTCATCAGAAATATTAAAAAAGTTGGATTTTAATATTTTTATTGATTTTGAAAATGGAGTTGAAGCCTTGAGGAGGAAGAATTAATCGATCTCTCTTATCGATTTAATAAATTAAAGCTTTTTAAAAAAAGAGATAAACAAATTAATTTAAATAGCTTTATTAAATAATTAATTATAATGAATCTATGTTTTGTCCTTTTTGTTAATTTTTCTTGCTTGTAACTTGTAAATAAAACTCTTATATTTAATTCGAAGTTTTAATTTTTTTCCGGATTATCGTTATCTCGGAAATTTAATAATCCGATCTTATTCTTTCAAAACTTGTTTGTCCCAATTAAAGAGGTTTGACTGTATTTGCAGTCTTGCAGTATTGCTTTGCAATTGTTTGAAGTGCCACATAAAGTGACAAATAATTCTAATTGTATTATTTTTTTGTTCTATCGAAATTAATATTTAAAAATACAGATCAAAATTGGCATTAAAATTTCCACAATTTTCCATGCATTAGTTTATTGTTAAATTCAAACTTATATTTGTTTACTGGTCACTAAACACTCGAAAACCGGAGGGTTTTTTTTGACCCTTTTTGATACTTCTTTTGCTTGTTGTTCCAAAAATTTAATCTTTTTTGAAAAAATTTTTTTTCCATCATCAAAGCTATAATCAAAAAAATATTATAAATAATTAGTTTTGATTACAAAATAATTTTATTTTCATGCTAAAAAAAGTATACGTTAAACCCGGAGAGGGTTTTTTTGGACCCTTCATAAATATTGTCTTTTATGCTTTTAACTTCAAACTTTACTTAATTTCAATTAATTCCTTTAACTAAAAATAATTTTTTGAACCATGTCACGAAGAAAAGCTGCTCTTGAACTTTTAGAAATGCCGACGATACTCAATCAGAAGTCTTTGATAATGAGAATAAGGATGAAAGATTATTTTGATGATTATTTTGAAAAAGAAATGGAGATAATAAATCACTATTTTTCTGAAAATGACTCAGATGAATGCTCAGATAAGAAGAACCTGAAGAAGAAGAAGAAAATAATACTGATAAAACTTCGAAAAATGAAGAGATAAGTTTTTTCTTGTTATGAGAAATATTCGATTTTACATTAAATCAGCTCGTTCAGAACGAGTGGAAACTGACAAATTTTTCATGGCTAGCATAATATATATGGGATAGGTTAATAGAAAATTCTCAAGCTTGCTCTAGACCAGGTTTACATTTGACGGTTGATATAGCGAATAAGCCTAATAAATTTGGGATTAAGGCTTGAATGTAAGCAGATGTTGAGACAAAAAACATCCTTGTATAATATTTTGGTAATTAATGCTTGTTTAAATGCAAAATTTATTTAAGGAGTTTTTTAGACCCCTTCAGTAATTAACGTATAAAAAGAATCCGGTTTTTGAGTGTTAAGACAACTAATAAAATCAATTATAAAATAAACTCATAGATTTTGATTTGAATTTTAAAAAATATAAGGTTTTTAAACTAAAAGTGCAAAAAATGTTGAAATAAATTGTTCAAATAAAATTTTTTTCATTTTACTTCTAAGGCTTTTTAATCAAAAATTTTTAAATAAAAAATTGCTTACAATTGAATTTTAGAGTCTAAGTGCCAAAGAAAGAAGACAATTAGAAGTCACGTTTAACACACATGTGGATAAAAGCGGCTCTTATGAAGCAATATTTGTCGGGTATTTGACTTTGCCAGACTATGTAAATAAAATTAGTCAAAAAAAAATATGCTTTTTAAAAAATTTATTTAGCTGATAAATGGTAACGGGTTTATTAGAAATATAAGCTTCGAAAAAGACCCTGTAATATTTAGAGCAACTGCCTGTTTGGAATCACCAAATTTATTAGTCGAATACGAAAATGAGAATTTATCTTTTGTTGTTTCAACAGGAGATTTAATTGATACACAAAAAGTAGATTAAATTTTAATAAATTTTTTGTTTTTTAATTTTAATTTAAAACTAGAATGACTTAAAAGAAAATTTAAAACTAAATAGTAAAATATGGCTATTGAATAATTCATTGTCGCCAGTTGATTTTGATTTAAATGTTGAAAGTCCATTTGCATTCAGTGACAAAGCTTTGGCCTCTAAATCCCATCAGCTAAGATCAAAAGCTAAAATACAAGTAAATAAAAAAAAATTTAAAAAAATTAAAATTTTTTTTTTTCAATTTCAAGTGCTCAATTGATTTCAACTTCAATGTTGATTTTGTGTCCAAACTCAATTTTGAAAAAGAGTCAGTTTTTTATGAAAGTTTTCTCAAATTAAATTTTGCCAACAACCAACAACAGCTTATTCCCGTATCGGTCAAAACTTATGCCCCTAGACTAACAGTCACAGCTGATACAATTAATTTTGGAAAAACCCTAATCGGGCAACAAAGACAGATTCAATTCTGCATACGAAATAATTCGTTTTCTTCAGCTATTTGGAATATAAAAATAGGTTGATTTAATTTAGTTTATTTTTATTAATAAAATAACTTAAACAACAAAAAAAATAAATTTAGATGATCCTGATGAAGTGTTTGGTTGCGACGTGACACAAGGCTTCATTGAATCTAAAAAAACAAATGTTAATAGATGTGAACAGCTCGTAAATGTTTTTTTCAAAGCCAAGTAAGCTTGAACAAAATTTGTGTTTTAAGACTATTTTTTGCCAAATATTTACCTTTGTTTTTTTTTTTGTTTTTCTTTTTTTAGCAAACAACTAAATCATTAAGATGATTAAATAAAGAGAAAGAAAAATTTTATTCAAATAAAATTGTATTTAAGTCTCAGCAAGAGTTCGGATAAAGTTTAATAGCTAAACAAGGCTTACTTGTTATTTATTCTTGCATCATCTAAATATCAAATCTCAAGCTTAAGTGAAATATTTTTTTTTTTTTATAAAATTTAATGAAAATTTTTTGTTTGTTTTAAAAGCTGAATTTTAATCTTTTAATTTAAGGCATAACAGGAATTATGGTTCAAAAATGACAATTTTACTCAGTCCATCGTTCGGCACCGAACCCATACATATCGAGCTCAAAGGCTCGGCAAGCTACGATCAAAAATTAGAAGCCGTACTTAATGTTTAAAAAAAATTATATAAAAATTTTTGCTCATTTTTTAATCAATAAAATTAAATTTAAAAAAAAAAATTTTTTTTTTGGTTTTTTAATAAATTATTCTTTAAAAATTTGATTAATTTTTATTCAAGTCTTCTTTACCATGATCAAAAAATTCTTCGGTGAGATTTAAAACCCGTGTTTGGTCTTGTGTTCAATGGAAATAATTCCAAAATATTTCGTTGCTAATATATTGTGCATGATTTTATTTAACTTAGTTTTATTTTTTTATTTAATACTCTTGTTTATCTAAAATTTTTTAATAATATAAAAATTATTTTTACAAAAAAAAAAACAACAAAAATTGTTGTTTTTAGTAAATGCTTTAAATTAATAATTTAATCAAATTTTGTCAAAATAAAATGGTATTAATGCTTTTTAGAAAAATAAAAGTTTTTCACGTTTTTGCCAAGTTAGCGTTATTCATTGGGTCTAATTGAAAGATGACCGATACAGTTCAAAGTTTGATTAGTAGTAATTAGAAGCAAATAAATTTTTATGAAGCATGATTGTGCATTAATGGACTTTAAGATGTTTCTTCTTTAAGCTAATAAAAAAATGCATAGATTAATAATAAAATTTGCGCGTTTTTTATTTCTAATTAATTATATTAAAAATAAACTTTTATTTAGATCAAAATGCTAGTCGACACTCAACAGGTAGCAGCTAATTAGACACAAATCTTGATGCTTTCTTTGTTAAACAAAAGAGCCGTTATGTCCCATTTGAATATTTGTTGACCTAAATCTCACAACAACCAAAAATAAAAATTTAATAATTCCAAAAAAAAAAAACTAAAAAAAAAACAACTCTTTCTAACAATTGAACACATCGAACATAAATGTGTGCTGAATATTTAAAAGTCTTCTCTGTTTGCTTTAAATTCATAAAAAATTAAAATAAACTTTAATTATTATGTAACTTTTAATTGAAGTTAAATGATTAAATTTATCATTTTGAAAATTGTAAACTTTTTTTTCGTTTTTTTTTTTTTCTGTTTCAACTAAAGCCTAGATATTTTGTTTCAAAGCTCAAATATCGCAAATTTTTCAACAAGCCCAACAACAAAAACAAAAACAATAATTTCAATAATAAACTTGGATTGAAAATCCTTTGCGAATAAAAAATCTTAATCTTTTAATAAGCGCACACACACATACGCACTTTAAGAACAATCGAGTTAGAGCCGATGGCCGATTGGCCAAGGCGCACAGGTTAAAATTCAAGTGGAATGAACATTCATAGCAACAAAGCGAATTAGAATGCTAATTGCTTGTAAACAAATGGTCACTATGTCTTTCTCGTTTGAAATAGTTCTCGGCCTGAAAAACAAATTAAAGCTGTCCTAAATTTGGGCTAGCGGGAGGGCGGCTTAGAAAGGAGTAGTACATTGTTTGAGTTTATTTTGGCCTGAGCGAAGAAATAAAAAAAAAGAGAAAAAAAAAAGTGTTATCTTAAGGATTAGGTTAAATTTAAAGCAAACATTTATTAAGTGTCAGCATCTTGGATCGTTTTGCTAAATTAATATTTCGACATATTTTGTTTGTTTTATTTTGAAATTAAACTTAATTAAACACATAAATCTCTAACTTTTGATCATTTGAATTTTGTTTTATTTTTTTAAAAGACTAGAAATTTAGATAAAATAGAAATAGAAATGATTAGTAGTAATCGATGATGAATATGAATGACAAATTGGTATTTATTAACCGTTATTGAACGAGTCGTTTGAAAATTTATTTAGCATTGCGACTCGTTTAATAAAAAAAATTTTGTTTTAAAAAAAAATTTTAATGTTTTTTTATTTTTTGTTATTTTCAAAAGTCTACTAATAAAAAAATGCCAAAACGGTCCGATTCGATTAGATTTCGATCGCCGTCAATATCGCTATTAAGCAAAAAAACCGCTTCGGCCAACATCGAAACAACACCAGTGGTCAACTCTAAGAAACAAAGCTCAAATATATCCGAGGTAAGCGGCCAAAATACTTTACTAGATTATTTTACTTACTTAATCAATTAAAAATTCAAAAATTATTTTTTTACTCGTCAAATCTACAAGATTAAAGAATATATTTTTTATATTTGTTAATAAAGCAACTTAGATCGTATACAAAAACAAAATCGCAAAATTCTCATCTGTTTGGCTCCAATCTGGAACTGTCATCAACAGGTAATCTCAATTTGATTAGTGAGCGTCTTGGACCGACAACGCAACAAACTCCTATTGTGTCCAAACGGCCGACTACAAGCAATAGTGGCGGAGGCGTTGTGTCCAGTGGCAAGAGCTTGTTTGTCAACAAGCATTTACTTGTTCAACGACGCAAAACTATCCATGACATAATCAACTTGGACGTGTTCAGCACTATTTTAAACTCTCCGAAAAAAGCTGACAAAAAATATCTCTCCTCGTCAATTGCATCAGACAAAAAACTCGGTACAGAATAAATTTTTATTTTACTCAAAAATTTTAGCTAATCAACTGTTAAATGACTAGATTTGGACGAGTGGAGCAGTTTGAGAGCGTCCAGAGACTTGCTAATGCAAGGAAGTGTTCTTCTTTTGAATGTAAGATTGATTACAATTTCCGCAATTTTTAGTTTATTTGTTTATATTAAATAAGCAATACGGCAAACAAGAGAGACATTTGTTTTTATTTACCGATCTATTGATAATAGCCAAACAAAAGTAAATATAAATATTTTTAATTTAGAAGAGCTTATTCATAATTGACAATGCACGCTTCCGTAATTTCTTCATTTAGCACATATTTTTTTAATTTTACTCTAACAGAGAAGAGAGTATTGTGTTACATAGCAAATAGATTCTAATTTAAAACAACATTATTTATTTTTTCAACAATTTAGCATCGATTTATTAATCATTTTTAATTTTAATCCAAGTCTTAAATGACCCATTTAAAAGTTTACATAATTGGCCTCTAATCCTTTCACAAATAAAATTTTCTCACTCGCTATTTTTTAAACAAAATTAAGTCCAGTATTTATCGCTTTTGAATTTAATCTTGGAAAATTTACTACAGTCATACGTTCATTATATCACTACTATACGCATATAAAAAAAGTAAATTATTTACTCACGGCTTAGTTTAGTTTAGTTACGTTTAGCCCGTAGAAATGCTTACATTGTTTCTCGTATGAAAATTTAAAATTTTTATCTTGGTCAACTAGAATCTTACTTGATCAAAATAGATTTAGTTTTTATTAATTTAAACAAAGATAAAAGTTGAATTAAAAATTTAGTTTCTGATAAGATAATAATATTAGCGAGTGATTAGATAGTCTCTTTTTTTTTTTTTAGCTGTGATTCTAAGTCATAAATAATTTAAATTTTAATTTTTTTTTTAAAGGAAAATGTTTTTGGTGCTTGTTTTCAAAAAAATTTTTTTTTTTTTTTAAATTAAATATTTACTCAATAAGCTCAGTAATAATGCTGTTTTTGTTTTATTTTTTTAGTTGTTGTTCTTGTCAGCAAAAATTTTTGTAATCGCTTAGAAATAATATTTTTTTTTTCAATTAAAAAAGGAGCGAAAATAACTTTAAAATAAAGTACAGGGTTCTGCTGAGTGACATCTGGCTAGGCGAGTGTTTTGAAGCGATTTATTGGCAGTATAGAGCACATACATCCATAGTGATCGGCTGGCCGCCTGTCGTCAACTACATACTCGAGTTCAACAAGGCCGAAGACAAAAATCTCTGGCTAGACAAGCTAAAAGAGTAATTAAATTTAGACACTTAAAAATTATTCAAAAAAAAAAAAAATTCAATTTCTAGTCTAATTAAAATTCAAAAAGAAAAAGACGAAAATTCAATTTTGAACATTAAAATTAGCTACAATACGGACAACTCGGGCACTACAGCTCCCACTCAGTATTCACAGTGCTATGTAATACACACATTTGTTTATTTATTCTAATTTGTAATCGTATATTGTTATTGTTATTTTTCTAAAAAAAAAATATTTTATTTAGACAAAGACTGTTCAAGTGAAACCGAACGAAACAGCACTTCAATTGGTTGATAGATGCAACAATTTGTTCAATTTAGAAAACAGTGATAGGAAAAAATCAGCCCATCATCAACTTTGGCTTAAAATATCGGCCAATGAGCCTCTAATTCCTCTAATAGGTGCGTATGTGTGTTTAAGTTAAATCAAATTTAATATAAAATAAAAAAAAATTTTCTTATTTTTTTTTCTAAAATTAATTTTTATCTGTCTTTGCAGGACACGAGTTTCCCTACGCGATTAAAATGAACTCTTTGAGACAAACAGGAGCAACTGTGATTGAAGAAAACGATGACAACTACAAATTTGTTCTTATTGACAACAATAGCAAAAAGAACAGTTGCTCGCATGACATGGACATGAAGACAAAAACTAGTGCACCACCCAAGGGGGTGAATCTGGCACCACATGGTAAATGAGCCTTTTTTTGAAATTTTCTAAAAAATAAAAAAAAAATTTTTTTTTCAAATTTTTAATTCAGACATGGACAAGCTTTATCGATTGAGGAAAAAAATTTTTTGGAACAAAAATTCTTCATCGAGTCGCAATCTGGACTCTTTGCTTCTTGATCAACAACTAGACGGTGTTCTAGCGGCAAAAAAAAATAGAGAAAACAAAAACCAGGTGAATTCAATACGTAGCAATAGTTTGCATCACGTTTATCAAATTTACAATGAAACACAGTCTAAGTCATCCAAGAAAAACAGTTCGACTAGCTCTAGTCTAGCTACGTCGACGCTCAGACCTTTGTATCACAAGCTCAAGAAACCACATCTATTCGGAGTCAAATTGGAGAAAATATGCGGTCCTTATTCGCCGACCAATTGTCGTCTGCCCTTGCATGTAATGAACTTGATGGAAAAAGTAGCCAGTGAGGGTGTCAATGCAATGATGATTTTTCGCAAGTCGGCTAGTGCTAAGCTGAAAAAGACCTACCGCGACAAAATAGACTCGAATCAAATGTTTGACTATGACGAAATGAATGTTCACATAGCTGCTCTCTTACTCAAAGTATGTGTTGAAATTAATTTATTAGATAAAAGTTAAATCAAGAATGAATTTTTTTTTCTAGGAGTTTTTGAGAGACTATCCGGACGGGATTATAGACTATCATTTGTTTAATGACTGTGTCAAAACTCTAACTATTAAAAGTCAAGATCAACAATTGAAAGCGATTAAAGCGTAAGTTATTTTTTGACAATTTTTTTATTGAAAAAAAAAATAAGCACAATGAGCAAATTATTCACATTTTAGAAATAATTATTCATTTTATACAGTATGTTGCTAAAATTTAGAAATTTTTTTTTCTCCTTTTTTTTTTTTCAAATAATAATTGTTTATAGGCGGGAAAATAAAAAAAGATTTTTTTTTATTTTAAATTTTTTATTAATCTTGAATTTAAAAAAAAAAACAAAAAATAAAAATTATGTGAAAAATAAATCCTAAAAAAAGGATAAAATTTAATATTTGAAATGACCGCCTTTTGTGTGTTAACAAAACCAAAACTATTTTCAATCGGAATCTTAAACCACTGAGTGTGTAAAACCTCTTTTAAATGCTAATTAGAGTTTACTCAGTAGTGTATACCATTTTAGCATCCATGTATGAACATAAGTTCTAGTGATTATCTAGAAAAAATGATTAATTCCTCCTGTGTATATATGTTGCACCTAACAGTGCCTTTGTAAGAAATATAACCCTTACATTCCGGCTGAGGATCTATGGTTTCTATTTGTATTTATGTATTTCATGTGTATATCCGTACCGAGCTATTGCCAGTGGCGTGGCTGGATCTTTTAAGATGGTGTGGCGAAAAGAGACAGAATGGATAGAGGGTGTGTTGTCGATAATTTAAATAACAAATATTAGATAGAATTTACATTAATTTATTAATTTAATTTTAATCAAAACGGATGATAGAGCTTTCACTATTCTCCACAAGGAGCAAACAAGGTTTAAAAAAATGTTAAAATAATAAAAAAAAATTAATTTAACAAATTTCAAAAAATTCCTTATGGGGGCGATTCAAATAGCTAGATCTGCTGAGTTATTAATAGCTAATTTGATTAAATAGCAGTATCAAAATAGCAAGGTAAAAATAGCCAATACACCTCTTTCAACTGTTCTCCTCCAGGTCAACTTTGGTCTTCCAGCATTTCTCTTTCCTTGAGGTGTCTAAAATAGTTCAACTCTAGGAATTCTGTCTGTTGACTTTCTAAGAACATGACCAAGCCACTTAAGTCGTCTTCTGCGTATGATGTTGCAGATTGGCTCGGACCTTGTTGTACAGCTCCTCATTTGTAATAACTTTCGGATAGAAGATTCTTGAAATTTTTCTTAGGCAATTGTTTTGGAATACTTCGATCTTTTGAAGATCACTGTTAGTCATTCTCCAGCATTCAGATCCATACAACAATACAGATTTGACAAGACTACTATAAAGACGTAATTTAGTCCTCAGTCGAAGGAATGACGATTTCCATATATGCCTTAATTTAAAGAAAGCAGTTCTGGCCGCCGTTAATCTGTTTCGAATGTGTTCTTCAGGGTTATACAGGGTTATATAAATAGCAATTAATCAATTAAAAATAGCAAATTATAAAGATAAAATTGTTAAAAATATCTAAGTTTTATAACAGCAAAAAAAATTAAAGATAAATTCATTATACTATTCAGAGTTGTTTAAAAGTCACAAGTCTCAAGTCAAGTCCAAGTCCGGACTTTTTTTTTAAAAAAGGCTTTAATTTTTATTAATAAATATTTAAATTTGTAGCTTTTTTATGTTTGAAAAAAAATTCCTCTCAATATTTATTTAGATTTTGTTTTTGTACAGATAATATTCTAATAAAACAAAAACATGATAATTAAAAAAATTGAAAAAAAATATTTTTCAAGCAGTTTTTTTAAAATGTTTTCAAAAAATTTTTTATTGATTTATTTATTTAATTATATTTCTGCGATCCTTAAATAGTTTTTATGGTTGCCAAGAAGAGCTAAAGTTTAGTTGTTTTTTTTTACTCAATTAATTAAATTTTTAAAATAAATTAATTAATTTCTAAATTTTTGCAACATACTTTTTTTTCCTTTAAATTAATACATGTTAAATTTTTCTTGTCCGAATCATTTATCTTAGCACTAAGCTTCAAAACCAAATAGCCAAGATTCTGTAAAAAAAATTTTTTCCGAAAAAAAAATAAACGCTTTTAAAAAATTGAAATTTTTATTTATTTTAATTTTTTAATTAATTAGAACATAATTTTTTATTTAAACGAATTTTATTTTTTATTTTTAAAAAAGAAAAGTTAAAGTTTTAAATTTTTTAATTCTGTATAGTTCAATCTATTTTCTTTTCTTCGCTTTGCGGGTGTATTTTTTTTCGAACTTAAAGACCTCATCAATTATCTTTGACTTGTTAGCATTCTATATCTTTTGTTCTAATGCTCAATAGTACTGCAGATGAAACCACTGCTGTTTCACACACCGGGAAAGTCTGCAAAATCTGTGAAAATTAATTGCGCTTTATTTTTAATACTTTTAAATAGCGCGCAATTTTGCACAGTTCCATAGTGTTCGACCTCTTCTTTTTGTCGGTTCAACAGCTTCTTAACTTTTAACAACCTGATAAGCATGATCAACTTGGTCAAGATGACTTGTATTTTTTATGTTTAGAATTGGTTTTTTAGGAGAAAACAGACACAGTGCCAGTCTCTTCATATCGTATTTTAGTTTAAGAGACAAATTTTGGACATTTCACTTGGTTATCTCATTTTGCTTTTTATATTCAGTTTTTAGGAGACCCACAATCTGTAATTCTTATTTGATTTATGGATTATTGGGAGTAAATCAAAATATAGACTAAAAAAAATAAAGACAAATTTAAATAGACTGATAAATAATGCAAAATAAAAAGAAAAATGTAGAGCACATTCTATATAGATTATGCTGCTACTTATAATATGAAATGTTTTTGATACAGTTTTGATTGATACCCTTAGAACAAATAATAACTTAGAAGCATGACATATGTCATTTGCTCTCTCAATAAGAAGTCACCCAACAGTAAATAAGATAATTTTTCATTTTAAAAAAGAGCAACACTCGACTGAGGTTGATTAAGATAATATCTTGAAAGCCGAGTGTAGGAGATATGAAAACGAATGTGGTAAAAGAGAAGAAAAGTCTGTTATACGGCAAGAATTAAGAGTTTTTCTAGCTAATATTAAAGAAATTTTGATAAAAAAATTGAGTTAGAGTGAATGAAACTAATATTATTTTATTATTTTTATATATAAAATCAATTATTATTATATAAAAAATTTTTTTAAATATAAAATTTTATTGATATTTTTATTTTATTAATTAAAAACTTGAATCAAATAAAACTTTGAAAAATTCCTCATGTTTCTGTATAGAAAAGGTAGTCTACATCAGAGTTGTTTTTAAGTCACAAGTCTTAAGTAAATTTTTTTTTTTCTTAAGTCAAGTTAATGACTTAAAATTTTTTTTTTTTATTTCAAGTCAAGTTTAGTAAAGTCAACTAATTTTCTGATCTTAAAACTAAAAAATAAATATGATTCTTGACTTTAATCCAAAAAAAATCATTAATAATTTTTATTAATTTAAATAGATCTTTAAATAAATGGTGTTCCAAGACAAATAAAAGAGCTTTTTATTAAATAATAAATAATAAATCATTATTTTTAGTTTTAAATCAGAAAATTAGTTGACTTAACTAAACTTCACTTAAAAAAAAAAATTTAAGTCATTGACTTGACTTTGACTTAAATTTTTGTAACTTAGACTTAGAACTGTGACTTAAAAACAAGTCTGGTCTACATTATTAATTCAATATTAAATATGTGTCTATATAGACAGTCTATATTATGATACAGTGCCGGACTATTCGAATTTCTAAACTTTGAACCGAATTTTGGTTTTTAATTTTAGCATATCAAATTGTAGAGAGTAAGCAAAAAAATTAATAAATTAGTGGGTTTTTTTGCACTCAATTTTTCATCAAATTAAATAAGTAAACAATTTTAGATAAATAAAATAGTTAATTTCTAAATGTATACTGCATTGTACTGTATAATGAAATATCTAAAATTTTATCATCAAAATACACGAATATTTAGATAAATTGAGTACATCAATTTTTTTTCTTTTAACATTGAAATTTTAAGTTAAAATTATCTGTAATTTAAAATAAATAAAAAATAAATATTTCAAAAAAGTTTTTTATTCTTTCACTAGTTTAGGTCTACCAAGAGTTATTTTTTCACCAACATCAAGTCTGTAACCGGTTTAATACAAACACAATATATTGTTTAAAAGCTTTATTAAATAATTGAACGTTCTGAAGTTCTAAGAATGGAATCCTTTTTTATACCAAAATGCTTGTGTACAGAACACGAGCTTATAATCAAGTCAAGATGTAAGCTTAGTGTTAAATGTATCTGTCAGCATTTCGAAGCGTCTAGCTTCTAAGATACGTGACAAGTATAGTTATTACTTATCTTTGTGCATCAGCTAATATGCTGATGAATAACTGATTCTACAAGGTTACAAGTCTCTAAGCATTATCAGGAATTTTTGTAAATTTATTTTTAACATGTATCTAAAATTTATCTTAATTATGGTGTAATTATTAGGGTGTAAGGTGTAAAAAAAATTTTTTTTTTTTTCTTTGTTAAATTTTGATTTATTTGGTGATTTTTTTCTATCAATGTCAATGAAATAAAAGTCAATTTTGAAAAGACAAAAAATTTTTCCTTCTCTCAAATTGTTTCTTTCAAATTTGTTCCAACACATTGATGATTGACCCACATGAAAAAAAAAAAATTGCAAAAATTTAAATTTTTAATTTTTGTTTGTTTTGGTTAAATAAAATTTATATCTAATTAAAGAATAATCAATCGGTTGCCCAAATGGAACTTTGCATGCCTAAAGCATTTCATGTGTTTGTTTCACTTGATATCGTCGAATTCGTCGGTGAACAAAATGGACGTTCACAACATATCAGTGTGTGTGGCGCCGAGTCTGTTTCACAAAATCGACAAGCCAAGCGACGTGGAGACAAATTTCAAGTCGATAGCATTTGTTGAATATTTGATCAAGAACCAGCTCGAGCTGTTCGGCGCGGACACGCTCGGCCTGTTCAGCAAGCCGCCCCAAATCCTGATCGAAATAAACAGCGACTCGTCGAGTCACGTGTCAAAATCGAACGAGTCCATATGCGGCCACAAGCCCAAGCGGCAACGAGACATAGCCAAAATGCTCAATTTGGTCAACTTTAAAAGCAAGCAATCGCTGATCGTCCAAAAGACGAAGGGCAGGCCGGACGAGGCGGCCAAGACCCACTCGATCAGCGACATAAACGACCTGTTGAGCAACGGCAGCAGCAGCGTGAACAGCCAGTCCAAGCAGCCGTTCTCGTTCAACAGCAACGAGAACGTGTCCGTCGAGGACTTTTTTTTCGACGAGGACGAGTCGTCCGTGTACGAAGCGTCCACTGACGATCAAGACGAGGACGAGGATGCGGCCGAGGAGGAGGAGGAGGACGACGATGACGGCGATGTTGTCTGCGAAGCGAAAAAAACCAAATTGTTCACCAAGCGAAATTTGTTCAAGATAAAGTCAAATACGAAAAATTTCAACAACAAGCCCAAGGCAAACAAACACGACCTGTCGTCTAACACTTTGAGTGTAGACTCCGGTCTGTCGGTGCCCACTACGACCACTAACAGTGATCCAGAGAGCGAAAAATCGGCAAATATAGTTAAAAAATCCGAGGATGGTCAACTTAAAAGACAAAAACGAATGATCACTCTGCTCAATACGGACAATGATTTAATCACCAATGAGTCCAATAGTGAACAATTGATGGAAAATTTTTTGAGAAAAAATTCTCAACGTTTTTCTCTTAAATCAATGGCTCCGTTAGCACCGCACAAAGCCAACGAAATTTATGCACACAACAACAACAACAGCAGCAACAACAATGAAGACACAAATCGCTGCTACAGTCTGCCCATATCATCCGAATGCAAGTCGACAGTAACCGAATTGAAGAAAACAGAGAGCAAGGCCAAAGTTAACAACACAAGTCGCAAGTCGGTTGTCAAGGTCACATTTGACAAAGAGACAATTCAAAATGACATGTTCAAAAGTGGCATTCAAATCGGTTGTGGTCACGTGACATCTTCAATGAGCGCATGTGTGAACGAGTCGCCCAAGAGACGACACTCGTCCATGGTCTATGTGGGCCAAAATTGTAAATTAAACGCGCCGCCGAGCAACTCAAAAAATTTGGTAGCCAATTTGTTCAACGAGGAGAAGAGCAGCGGCGCTGGTCCAGTCCGTTGTGTGGTCAAGCGAAGTTTGTCCTTAAAAAACGAAGAGGACGAGTCAAAGTCATTGAAAATACCAGTGACTAATTTGGGCTCAAATGCATCTAGTGTGTTGACATCGACCAGTTTCATAAGTCTTAAGAAGAGCTCTCAATCGATAAAGACAAATCGCAAGTCGATAGTAAACGTGCTCGAGGAGAACAGTTCTTCTATGCACAGACTGAGCATGGACGCGGGCAAGTTGAAAAGCATGGACGACAACAACAATGACAGCAGCTCGAAGAGCAAGTGCTTGAACGAGCTTGAGTTGGCAGGCGTTACTTGGAGTGTGCCCAATATACGCAAGCAGTTCGAGAGGGCCACTGAAGCCAAGCGGGTTGAGAGCTATGCCGCTGGCAGGCGCAAGACCATCAATATAGAGGCCGGACTTGCAGACAAAAATCGACTCATCACTCACAGGACTACTTATATTTGACCGTTTTTATTTTAAAATTTTTTTATCTCATCTTTTTTATTTTCTTTTTGAATCGCTCAAGCCCGGTGTACAAAATCAATGCAATTTAAAGCACAAAAAGAAAAAGAAATTTTTTTTTTTTTATACAATTAGCATTTTTCCTAAAAAATATGCATATAAAAAAATTTTATTTTTTTTTTTTTTTTATTTTTTTTATTTTAAATCCTGCTACTAATCAAAATTTCTTATTAATTAATTATGTTAAACAATTAAAAAAATCAACAAATTAATTCAACAAAGCATACACACACACACACACAGACAATTAAAATTATTATTATTATTATTATTATTAATTTTATTATTAATTAATTTTTATTATTTTCTATTATTTCTGTGATTATTTTTATTATAATGGTGGTAAATTTTTTTTATTTTTTTTTTAAATTTAATTTTAATCGCAAATAATTCAATTCCAAATAAACAAAAACAAGTCTTAAAAAAAAAAAAATTAGTGTTTAATTATTTTAAAATTGAGCATTGAAAAGCTAAGCTAATGGTGAAACAAAAGCAAGACAAATCAACAAATTTTTCTTTCGAAAAAGAAACCTTCATCAACTTGGAAAAGAGTCTCGTAAATTAACAAATTTATTTTATAATGAGAGTTCCCAAAGGTTATTTGAGTGTGTCATCAATTTCATATGATAAAGCATTACAACTTGTATCTGGATAAACTTTTGTGTTGTTTTACAAAATATATTTTTTTAAATTTAGTATCCTTGAGTCTTGGTCAACGACCAGTTGGAGGAGATTTAATACAGATGAACAACTAATACAAACCACAAACAAAAAAAAATTTAATTTTATTTTGGCATTGGGAATTTGAAAAACAAAAACTTCTCTGGCAAACCAAATCAATAATCAATTTAAATCTTAATGATGTTTTATTTTTTGTCTTTTATTTACTCAGGTAGAAAAAAAAAAGAAATTTTGTTCAATTTTTATTTTAATTTCACAATATCGTTTATTTTTTGGTTAATTAGTATTTTGACTTTTTGGTCACAAACAGTTTTCTACACATCAAATATGAAATTCAAAATTCAATTGATGCTAACTAGTTTTAGTAAAAAAAAATTAAAATGATTTAAACTTTGAAGTATTTATTCTAAAATACGGAAAAAAATTTAAATGTTTTTTTATAATCTAATGCCAGAGATATCATACGATGTCACAAGTTAATTGTTGGAGCTGTATATGTATGATTTTGGGTATTAATGTGTAATGTCAATTTAAAATTCTAGAACTTACATTCAAGCAAGTAAATCGGGAGAAAATTGTTGTTCGGTGAAATATGCGTTTTTGAGACAAAGTACTCTATTACTTTTTAAAAACAAGTTGAATTTGGTGATCAATCAAAGCATATTTTCATATATATAATTAAAAAAATTGATTATTTTTTTTTCAAGTATCAAGGATAATATTAATATTTTTATTGAATTTTTTTCAATTGATAGCCAAATTCAACTTTAGCTAATTTCTATCAAAAAATTAGAAAATTATTTTTTTTATTTTTTTTAGCAGCAAAAAGTGTTGCGCCTAAGTATGATTTGTGATTTTTAAATTCATTTTGTTCTGAATCTGGTTTTAGAAGAAGATGGAGCAAAGATGGAGCATTATGCAAAAAAAGGAGACACTAATAGATTTGAATGAAAATGGCTTTTTTTATTTGAAAAAAAAAACATTTTTTGTCTAATCTCCTTTTGGATAAAAAAAAAAAGTTAAAATTTTTTAAAAAATAAAGCTAAATCTTGAAATAAAAATTTTCTTTTTTTTAAATTTTTTGTATTAATAAAAAATCTCATGATAAATCAAAAGATGGCTTTATTCTAAGACTAAAAGTTAAATAAAAAATTCGATCAATTTCAGCTAAATCAATAAACACCAAAAAAAAACATGGTAAAAAAAAGCTAGTTTTAATTTTTTTAAATTTCGAATTTAACTCTACAATTTTTTAAGTTAATTAATGTAGCAGTAGTAGTGTTGAGACTGTAGTATAGCTTTATTTTTTTTATTTTTATTTATCAACAAGTTTTAGACCTATGGAAAAAAAGTTGCTACAATTTAAAGATTTTGTTCTTGTTTTATTGTTCCAATGTTCACAATGCCCTCCTTGAGGTATTTTCGTTTTTTTGTAAGCGCTCTTTTTAAACGCCCAACCTGTTCTGGGCTAGTTAACATTCTTAATATTCTATCAGCTGTTACGGTATTTAACAATATCATCCTATCAAACTAAAAAATGTTATTATTATTATTGTTATATTGGGTTTGGCTTATTTCATCTAATTCTTTATAGAAGTAAATGTACTTCTTTATAGACAGCATTTTAGAAGTAAAATAAAATCAAATTAATAAATTTAAGAT